>NW_019289503.1:266682-279968 GCF_000500325.1 Leptinotarsa decemlineata
AAAAAAAACAATTCGGAGAATTACTATGTTATTTATTAGGAAAATAAACATATGAAAATTGAACGAAACAACTATTATAACAATAATTGTTCAAAGTGACGACCCCCAACAGTAATACTTGCTTCTGCTCTCCTCATCAAAGAATTCCGCACCCGTTGAAAAATGCCCGGAGTGTTTCTTATCGTTTCGCAGCAAGCTATGATGCAATCCCTCAACATTTCCTCGTTTTCAATGGAGCTAGCATAAACTAGAGATTTTAGGTGTCCCCAAAAGAAAAAATCGACGGGATTGAGGTCCGGTGACCTCGGGGGCTACGTCCAAAAAAATTCTTGCTATCACACTAAAATGAGCAGGAGCTCCATCGTGCATAAACCAAGAGTGATTTCGGAGACAAATGGGAACATCTTCCGTAAGTTGGGGAAGCTCGTGTTCCAAAAAATGTAGGTAAGCATCTTCATTCAAACGTAAGGGAAGAAAATAGGGCCCAATTGAATAATCCCCAATTATGCCTACCCATACATTAAAAGATAATCTGTCTTGGAAATGAGTTTGCGTTATCGCAAGCGTTATCTTCCGCCCAGATGTGGTTATTATGGAAGTTCATTCAGATTCGCAAATGTCGCTGCACAAGAAGTCACGCGTTGGGGATACCTTTCCTGATAGATGCGTCTGGCCTCGCTTGAATTTCCGTCATTCGTAAAACCATATCAGCCATTTCATCATTCGTAAAGTCGGGCATGGTACCAAAAAATCACTTTATAAACTCCGAACTGTGAATTTGTCAATGAATAGTTAAAAATGTGACAGCGAACTTCTATTTTTATAAACAAACTTTCATAGCCTACTCGATTTAATAAACTTAATTTGCAAGCGGAGAGTGACAAAAATTATTGAAATCAAATTTGGCTATAAAGTAATATGCATCGATATAGAAAANACGTCACTTGAATATTTTAACGTACTTATGTTACACCCTGTATACATGCTCTAGGCGCAACGACGTTCGCCGGGTATTGTTCAATCAACAGCTGTCGATTAAATCACAAATCGGTATAAATTTATACTTATAAATGCGAATGTCACTCGCCTAACACTTATTCATCTCTTTCTCCGTACTGGAAAACCTAGGAAGCTAAAATTTGGAATATAGGTGCTTCATAGGTCTTAGATGCGCACTAAGGAGGGATTTTTTAATATTCCAACTGGGGCGCCACCGTGGAGTAAAAAGGGGCGCGTTTACATATGAAAATTTCCTTTTCATGACTGTTTCTCAATACCAGTATATTTTCGGATGCTGAAATTTTGTATGTAGGTTCGGTTTATGTTGTAGATGTGCAATAAAAAAGGTAAACTTTGCACGTTTGTAATACATTGAAAAGTGCTTTTTATAGAATGTATTGGAATTGTAATTCGAAATTCCAAAGTAAAAACTATTTTGGGTGTTTACTCATATTTTTGTCACCCACCAAATATATAAACATTTATAGTCTTTTGAGATTTGTTTTTCACTCTTTAATCAGCTCAATTATGTATGCCACTGAAACGGGTACTTGAAAATGATTTTTTACTTCGCTGACTAAGAAAATATACTCTAAAAAGATTTTGCGACTTCATTTCATATACTCGTATTAGATTTTCGGAATATTCTTATTCTTTCCCTATGCATAGACCTGATCTACTGTAGTTTCCTTTTTCAATGATTCAATTTGAAGTAATGTATGCTGTTTTCAATTCTGAGAAAAATATTAATATATTCTTTTCTCATGTTATCATCATAAACATAAATACACTTGTCTGATAGATGCGGATCAAATGGCTGAAATCGGTTTTTCCATAAATCCGTTCCCACACTCGAAAATCGGAACTATAGTGCGAGCTAACAATCAACGAGGTCCTATCTTGCATTGTGCGATTGATAGCACGATGTCCTTAATATTGGTGGTTGCGGAGCTTCCGATTAACTCACGAGGAAATCGTAAAGTGAACTTCTCGCATAACAATATGTAATACTACAAACAAACCACAGATATGCCAGGGATATTTGTATGTTTGTTTGGCGCCAAACACGATTATTAAATACACAGTTAAGATCAAAAATAAATGACCTCCAATCCAAGAATATTGCAAATTACGATTGCAAACTACGTATTTTGTCTGTTATCGAATCAAATAGTGACCATCATTTATTTATGTAATGAAACCCGGAATTCGGAATCAATTTCGTTTGAACTTGACTGTAACCGCAAATCTAGAACTATCCATGATGGTCATCTTCACGTCGTCATCCGTAACTTCAATCACAGCTTTAATTATTTTCGCAATGCATTTATAGGCAATGAAGATATACAGGAAAGTATTATTAATCCATTTTTAAACGGTTTTATTTAGCTAGCCATGCTTGAGATTTGGATTGATCTGATATTTGGAACACATATTTAGTTTTGATGACAATACAATTTAATAAATTCTGTATCATGGTAAATTCACGATGGGCGCAGCAACAAAATGGCTGATTACATATTGTTTCACAACTACCTTAATATAAGTATCAAATGATAGGGTTTGCCTAGTAGAATAGTAGTACACTTTGAAAATTATGCAAATTCAAGATGGCCGCAGATACAAAATGGCGTATTACATATTACCTTGCGATACTGAGGCACTAAACAGAATGAGTGGAATTGAGTAACAAAATAAGAAACTAAAAACTAGAAAATAAAATAAGTAAAAATAATTATGTTGAACGGTTTATTTGAAAAAAAATAATGATGTAGGTTAATGTACTAAAAACTAAAAAATAATTCGGAAGGTCCTAGGCAGCAGTCATCACACCACCCTCCTCAGCAATCTACGGTATTGTTCAGATAAAAAAATAATAAAATCGTTGAGTGTAGCGTAACTCTCTCTTCAGAGTCAAAGATTATCAAATCATCATGCCCATTGAAAAATGACATTTATGTGAAGATATGACATTTGTCAAATCGAAAAAATCCATACATGTTTAACTTTCGTTCATACCATGGAAATACGGTAAACGTGTGGTATGGGACTTCACTTGCGTTGACACGGTCGCGGCTTCCCATCTAGCCGGAAGTTCGAAGTCTGCTGGAACTGCAGTATTGTCTGGCGAGAAATTGAAAAGAAAAAAATATCAAAATCTTGGTAACAACTATCTGTTTCATCCAGTAGCGGTTGAAACTTTTGGTGTTTATGGCCCGGAGTCTCTCTTATTCGTTCATGAACTCGGAAGGAGAATAGGCCAAGCAACGAAAGATCACCGTACTACCTCTTTTTTGGTAGAAATAATTAGTATTGCTATTCAACGTGGCAATGCCCCTTCGGTCCTTGGAACTATTCCTCCTTCACATAATTTTGATGAGATCATGCAATGCTCTAATTTCAGTACGGAACTGAAATCTCTTCGAAACAAGCCGAGATATGAGGATATCCATCAGTCTCATATCAAGGTTAATTCACAAGTGCCATTGATCCACCCTCTTCTTTTTCAATGCGGTCAGTGGACTCAGGTCATTCTTGCCCCCCAAATACGAGGTGCAGTCCTCGTAGTTCTGGTTCCCTTTCAGTGAAAGAGCTTCATGAAGCAAGAGCCGAATCGATCCCTCTACGAAACCCTTCTTCACTTGGAAGGATCGATCGCACCTTGAGAAATGGAGATTCTGTGAAACGTGTTCTTCCTTACGAATCAGTAGAGAGTTGTCCAGAAAATCTAGAGAAGAAAATTAGATTGGATAATTTAGGAAACACTTGCTACATGAATAGCATTTTACAAGTGTTGTTCATGACGTAGAATTTCAAGAATGAGGTTTTAATGGTGAACGAGAACAGAAATGTTTCCTACTTTTTCATCAAACTCAAATACTTGTTCATGCAGCTGCAGTTTCGTTAGAATGTATCATCTTTTCCTCCAACCGATTTTCTGGAGTCTTTGAAGTCCACTAGATACTCGTTAGGAGAACAAGAGGATTGTTCCGAATTCTTGGGGTTCTTGTTGAATACTCTTCGTGAGCAAAACATTAGGAAAATCAATACTCCTGACCGCTCTGGATTGAATGATTCCGTATTGTGAATTGAATATTCCGCCTTGTGTTTGTAAATCTTTTGCTGGAATAATCCTCACTTGTTTACTTTGTAGTAAATGTTCAAGAGGTATAGCGAAAACTTATGTGAATTTCTGGAACTTCATCTAGCTTTTCCTAATATGACTAATAACTTGTCCGTGCAAAGCTTATTGTTTAATCATCCGAAAATTGAATTTTTAACAGGTGATGATCGACTGTATTGCCAAACATGCGCCAAACTAACTGACTGTTATAAGGAAACAAGTATAGCTGAGGCACCAGTCAATCTAATAATAACACTGATGATATTCAAACCAGACTCAACCTCTGACGGAAGTGAGAAACTCTTCGGAAGGTTGCTGATGATTCCAATATTGTTATACCTCTTGACTGCCATATGAATTTGGAAAGTGATGAATTGAATATTGTTTCTACATCCTCAACATAGTTCATTCAAAATGAACTTCTTTTGAATACAGCCAAAACTAATTGTATAGTTTTCAGAACAGTAAATACTTCCATCATTATTCCAGAATATGTGAACATGGGACCTGAAAAGTTGAATTTTTCGTCATGTACAAAAATGTTAGGGGTCTATCTAGATGACAAATTGAACTTTGACGTACATATTGAGCATCTTGCAAAAAAAGTGGCTAGCAAATGTTATGCAATTAGAATTTTGAGAAGTCACTTGAATACTGCTGCACTAAAAATAGCATACTATGGAACCGTATATCTTTTCCTCAAATACGGAGTTATGTTCTGGGGTGGAAGCACTAACTTGGAACGCATTTTCATCATGCAAAAACGTATAATAAAGAATATGTTCAACATGAACTTAACAGACTCCTGTCGTGGAATTTTGAAAAGTAATAAATTACCTACTTACTTTATATATGGGATCTATATTTATGTTTGTGTTATTTTCGTTCATGACAACAAAGAAAAATTCATTATTCATAAAAACATTTACGAGTACAATACTAGGAATAATTCGAACCTCGTTCTTCCTAAACATAGACTAAAAAATACAGAAAGAGGTCTAAGCTATATGGCCATCAACCTATACAATCATTTACCACTGACAATCAGAGAAGAAGGCAGACGGCATACTTTCAAAATTCTACTTTTCGATTTGTTATGTAACATGGAACTGTATTCGATGCAAGAATTTTTTATGGTAACTTCATGACGATTGCCGAAAACAGAAGAAGGATAGATGTATTAGGTGAAAAACTGCAATTGTTATTAAAATAAGATAAAAAAAAATGGTATTTAGTTTTTCGTTACTAACTCAAAAAATATTAATATTTAAGCAACTTTGAAAAAGAGGAGGAAATTTCTGATAAAAAAGTCCCGACTCCCGAAACTCTATCTCCATTATTTATAATTTTAATTTGACGTGAAAGTTGCTATTGTGTTTTTATTCAACTCAGTCAACCAATTTTCAGGGCCGTAATTTAAAAGGGAATAATTCACACAATTATAATTGAATATTACCGAAAAATCCTGAAATATAAAATTGAATTTAATTTCTCAGTATGAAGTGAACGTCTACGATTCATAAACTACAACAAAAATACAGGTCCGTATTTAAAAATTCAAAGATGGGGGTGGTCCAAGTCAGATGACACCCTGTATAAAATTCATGGATATATTCTGAGAACCCACATCAAGTGCCAATAGATTTTCAATACGTCTACGATTCATAAACTACAACAAAAATACAGGTCCGTATTTAAAAATTCAAAGATGGGGGTGGTCCAAGTCAGATGACACCCTGTATAAAAATAATACACAACTTTGCTACAATTTAACCTACACTCTATCTCTTATTGTTTACGAGATCCCCATGTACAGAAACGAATTTGAATAGCCCTGTATATACAGGGTGTAACATAAGTACGTTGAAATATTGAAGTGACGTATTCCTGAGACAATTAAAAAAAAAGTCTTTATGAACTTGTATCCGAAAATGCTTCGTTTCGAAGATACGGGGTGTTGAAATTGATTTTTTTGTTCGCTTTTTGAAAATAACTCTTGCAAAAAATAAGTTATTCGCACGAAATTCGGTACCCGGGGTTTTTTTGACGTGGGAAATCATATTTTTCAATATTGAGTTATACTAAAATGTACTCCCACGAATTTATAAACCTGTGATGATATTTTGTTATCTTTTGTTGTATTTTAGTTATATATTTATACCTTACTGACTTAAGTTTTCATATGTTCAATTCGAAAACTTCAATAAATCTACCTAACTATCTATCTATGGAACATATTTTCAATCAGATCTTAAAAACACGAATACATGCCTTGAATGTGACGTTGATGAACTGATGTTTGGAATTTTTTAAATTTTTTTGGAGTACCCCACACGGTGCTGAAAAAATGAAAGTAAACGTATATTGAATTTGGACATTCCCAATCCAATTGATCCCATTCCTACATTCCTAATCGAAAGTTCAGTAATGATTAGATTTGCTCAACTTAATTGGATCTTTGAATACCAATGGAACAGCTGAATCACTTTAAAATATAATTAAAATCCCCGTTACAATCAACGTGCAAAAAATTATTTCAACCTTCGAAGTTATATAACTACAATTACCGGGTACAGGCAGATTCATTTTGCTGCGGGTTTCCCGAAACATCTCTGCAAATGAGCAAAAAATTTGGTACTGTGTAACGTCCTACACAATTTAGATAATAGTAGTTAATTTTCCAACGTCTTCAGTGTAGTCATAATTTCTTTTGTACTCTTCAATTGGACAACAACTTGTTATCACCCATCGTGAAGTGCGAATAAGTTTTATTTACACAGAGTGAGCCTTGCTCGAAGAAAAATCGTGTTTCAAGTGTTAACCAATTTATTTATGATGGTTGTGTGGATTTATATTTCATTGTTGATTTTGTCATAGACTCGATGATCATTTCTATTTATGGGTGGATTGAAGTTAGTGAAATACGTTTTTATGGTAATTGATTGTGGAGGTAATTTTGAACGGAATTTTCAAAAGGAAGTACGGTAAGTTTAGTATATCAGCTGTAAAAAGTAGGTATATTAGTTGGTAGCGTTATTTTCAACTGTCACAAATTACGACACATATTTCAATTTTAGTTTCATTCGATGTAAAGAGTATCTTCTCCAACATACCGTACAGAGAATGTAAGAGTCTCATTTTAAAGATATCAGATTCAGGCCCACCAGCATGAACATTGCGGGTGCAACCTGTTAAATGATCAAATCCATTTAGTTTACTCACCGGTTTTCAAATTGGCACATCCGCATTGTAAACTGTAAATTCAGGTACTCAATCAAACCATGTACCACAGGGGTGGTATATAAGAGCTAATGTAATTAGTTTATTGTATAAGTTTGAAAATATTCTCACACAACGAAACTGCAGTAACGTTAGTTACAAATAAAAGTAGTAAAAAACATAGACATTTTCAATTCTCTTTTCTTCATGATCAATTTTTGCTTCGTTTTTATATAAAGGGTATTACCTCACAACCTACCACATTTGTTTGTTCTGTTTACTGCTAAGTATTCGTCGACTGGACTACCACTAATTGCGATAAACAGCTAATGACTTTTTAAGTGTCTTGAACACTATGTAATGAGAAAAACGTTGAAAGTAATACATCTTCAAAATAGTAATACTTTTACGAGAAAGAATTTTTCGTGTGATTTCATGAATTATTCAACTTCACGTTGAAGACCCTTCATAACATTCGCTATTTAAAACCTTGAACTGCGCGTTCCAGGTGACTCAAAGCCTACTTTATCAGCGATCCGACGCATTTCAAGAACTCAAGGAAGTAATAAAACTACGAGCGAATAATCAGCCAGTGACAATTGGTGCAAAACATCGCAGAATCAGTTTTTCTGTCGTTGGGACTAGTGCAAAATGATTTCTCCGTGGCATCATCTCCGGAGGTTCGTGCCGATGTTGAGCTGGTCCGGTGAATACAACATCGACAAAGCCATTTCGGATTTGGTGGCTGGGATCACGGTGGGACTTACTTTGATACCGCAGTCCATAGCATATGCCTCTCTGGCGGGGTTGGAACCGCAGGTAAATACTACTACTTTTTTTCAGTTCAATTCAGAATATACTTTATTGGCCGAAGAATAAATTTTCATTGACAAAACCTGGTAAAAATTATAAATGAAATATAAATAAAATCACAAAAATAACAATAACCTACTAATAACATTCAGAATAGAAGAAAATGGTCAATAAAATGAAATAAATTGATTTAAATCATATCAAATCAATGAAATACCGTAGTTGTTACAGTTAGTCATGCTCAAATAAAATTCTCATCGTAGAATTCTGCTAAGCTATAATAAGGTCTCACAGAAAGCAAACATTTTCTTGAGAGCGCTAAAGCCATTTATGGTTCTTATAACTCAAGGAAGGTGATTGAACATTTTGAGACCATTGTAAATAATGAAATCTTTAACTAGGGTCGAAGAAGGCAGCGGTAATTTGAAGCTGAATCTATGCCTGGTTTCATACACTGGCTCATCCAAGTTGTTAAACAAGTTCCTATTTTTTAAGAGAAGGCACAATGTTTCATATATAGATAAGGAGACTACAGTTAGGACTTGGTTTTACATATGCATTGTATTGAGCATGTGGTAGAACACACACCTCAAAAGCAAACACCATAACGAAGATGGGATTGAAATAGGGAATGATAAATCATTCTAGCTACTGCAATCATATCAAATCAATGAAATACCGTAGTTGTTACAGTTAGTCATGCTCAATTAAAATTCTCATCGTAGAATTCTGCTAAGCTATAATGAGGTCTCACAGAAAGCAAACCTTTTCTTGAGAGCGCTAAGGCCATTTATGGTTCTCATAACTCAAGGAAGGTGATTGAACATTTTGAGACCATTGTAAATAATGAAATCTGTAACTAGGGTCGAAGAAGGCGGCGGTAATTTGAAGCTGAATTTATGCCTGGTTTCATACACTGGCTCATCCAAGTTGTTGAACAAGTTCCTATTTTTAAAGAGAAGGCACAATGTTTCATATATTAATAAGGAGACTACAGTTAGGACTTGGTTTTACATATGCATCGTATTGAGCATGTGGTAGAACACACACCTCAAAAGCAAACACCATAACGAAGATGGGATTGAAATAGGGAATGATAAATCATTCTAGCTACTGCAGATCCGAGCTCTAATACAGTTACTCGTATTGCATAACATCCAGAGGAGAGCTTGGATATCAAACTATCTACATGTTTGTCAAATTTTAAATTATTATCAATGAACATGCCAAGGAATTTAAAAGTTGGTACAAAGTCAATTTGAATATTATTTGGATGTACAGCTGGAATCTGGCAACGATACGACAGTAATTTTGTTTTTGACAAATTCAAGCTCAACAGATTTGAGTCAAACCAGTCTTTCACTTTCGTGATGTGACTCTCAATAACTTCATACTTCATGGTTGTTAGGGGCATGCCATAAAATTGTGGTATTATCAGCAAATGAAGTAAATTTACCATGGATGTTAGGAGATTAATGTAAATTGAAAATAAAAGTGGGCCCAGAACCGAACCTTGTGGTACGCCGCAAGTAATTTCACCTTTATTCGAGTATGGAATGGTGTTCACTTGTTTCAACTGATATTTCTATCAATTTAGTCATTGCACTCTTTCACTCTTTCCAGTAAATCAACCTATCCTTTACTAATTTGCGGCCGGTAAATTGAACATTACGGTATCTGGTATCGTAATATGTTGCTTAGCAACACTTTTTATTTTCGAGAGTAATAGCGTTTTATTTTTGACTTTTGACCAGACCTCACTCAAAACTGATATTGGAAATTTCACTAGATTATGTAAAAAATGTATTTCTTGATAGGAGCATTTGACAATGCACTACCTGAATCTATAGGATCATCTCTGTTTAAGAAATGTATAGAATCGACCAAAACTGGCTGGATCTATGTCATGCTGCAACATGTTGTTGCAACATGACCTCGAAGAGTCGTAGTTGCAACAGAACTGCAACTACGACTCTTCGAGGCGATGTCATTAGGTTCAGGGTCACCCTTAAGGTGGGGTACTATCTTCCCCTCTGTGGTTGCTCATGATGGATAGTCTGCTTGATTCCCTCGACTGAAGAAAAGAAGATCTGCCAGCTTATGCAGATGACCNCAGGACAGATATATCAACCTACCTAGGAACTTATGCGACTGTATTTCAAGCGGAAATTTACGCTATTGAATCGTGTGCGGAAGAATCCAGCCTCATGCACAAGTAATGAAAATATTCTCGGACAGTCAAGTGGCATTGGAAGCTCTTGGCTCCAACCGAGCAACGTCTAAATTGCCAGTGAATTGCCAAAAACGACTCTACTCGATAGGAAGACTTAACACATTGTCTCTGGTCTGGCCTGAAAGGCAATGAGGCTGCTGACTCCCTTGCAAAGGAGGGTGCTGCAAGCAGCTTCATCGCTTTAAGCGATGCCAATGGTCCGATGTTTGTTGTTGTTCAAACAAAGATTGAACAACTGGTTGGCAAAAAGATTTTTGGCCTTTTGGCAGAATCTTAAAATCTGTTTTTTCCGTTAACCCGCTGTCGCACCCCTACGAACGACAACCCTCAAAAGTCGAAACTTGTGCGAGCTAAGGATTAACGAGGTCTTACCTTTTAACGCGTGATTCCTAACACGGAATCACACGTTGGGAGTGAGCCAATCTTTCAGGATATGCTTGCTAATAGGGATGAACTACGACAGCTAATAGGCTTTCTCACAGGTCCCTCGCATTTGAATCATCATATGCAGAGAACATTCTTTGTGCCTGACCCACTGGGGACCGAATCAGGTTTTCTGAGTTTAGCAGAGCCGTACTCTTACCATCTGACCTGAACGACCACTCACCATACAAACTAATCGGCTTCGTTAAGCTGGGTGTATTTGATGAAGTATGAATAGATGTGAGCCACAATAAACTCTTGCGGGTTGCGGTGGAAATCGAATAGACCCACTCGCTTTTGACCTAACCTAACGAGAAAGCAATAGAGACAATTATTAAAAAAATTATCGAAGGCTATTGAAAAATAACCTGTATCTTCATAGCACTAGTAATGCTACTACTAGTACCATTAATGAATTCATACCTGACCGTTTCAGGTAGATTCATTAATTAGGTAGACGAGTAGGCACTAGGTTAGAGTATAAAATGGTTGTAATTTAGAAGTAACTCTTAGTTTATGCTTGAGGAAGCTATTGTATAGCGACACACGTGTCGCGGTTTTTGTAATACCCTTTATAGTGAAAATCATACAATTGATTAGTTTTTTAATATGGATTTTCATCAAGTATCGGCCAGTTCAATTCATCTATCATATTGTTCAAGTTTGCACAATAATATTTTTCCATCTATCATTTCGAATGCCATCTTCAAGTATTACATATTTTCATATTAATCAGTGGGCTATGCTTGAAGACTGGCAGTAAACAAATATTAAGAACTGAACTTTAACCGTTCGGTCAAGTCTCGAATATACCTACACAGTAGGTTAAATGGACTGACGCCTAAGAACGTTTAAGGTTCATTTCTTTAGATTTGTTCACTGCCTGTCTTCAAGCATAGCTCACTGACTAATAAGAAAGTTTTTCTTCCTTATTCAAAGGAATCGGGCACATTTCGGATATTCAGTTGGTTACCTTGTCCACTAGATGGAGTGACATTTAGTTGCTCGCTCCAACTTAGGAAGGGTAATGAAATACTCTGAGAGAATTTCGATTTTCAATTGCCCCGGGGATTGACTCAATAACAAACAAGTTATTGAAGAAGCTCCCGAAAAACTGCGTTGAGGGCCTACTGACCATCATTAACAGCTCTNTAACAGATGAATAATATCTTCATCCATCTCACCCCAGCCAGGTAGGGGTACACCGCGAAGGGCGGTATGGATGTCTGAGGACTTTCATGCCACCATCAAAAATCAGTCATGACCCATTTGTCCCTCTGACAAAAACCAGCCCAAAGGGTAAGGGAGCAAGGCTCCAGCCTGAATAAAACGACGATGACCATCGGCGCGATTTTCAATTATGGAATATCATTGACTTTAGGTCGATGATGGCCACTATCCTGCACTGATGAGTGGCTAATGAGCCCTAAACCGGTTTGCAAGTGTTCCCGTTTCAAAATTGAAGGTCCACCCTTTCAGTTGTGTTGCACATTGCATATGCAGGAAATTTTCTGTGAAAATTCCTGCACTGACGCCAGTCGGATATAATCCAACGCCCTTCGTGGTATCAGCCAGGGGAGTAGATATTTTTTGATAGGCGTCAGTCCATTTAACCTACTGTGTAGGTATATTCGAGACTGGCTAGAACGTTTAAAGTTCATTTCTTTAGATTACTACATATTTGGCATTTACTATCATTTTCCTTTGTAAAATAGTTTACAGAACTATCATACGTGTCTCGATAGGCAATCAAGACAAAACTGTATAAATTAGTTTTAATGGAATCCTTCCTGAGAAAGCTATTTTAGTGGTAAATATTTATTTCCCAAGAAATATATAACATGTTTATAAAAGGAAAATTAACTTGTCAACAATGATATCAATAAAACTAAAAAAAATATGGAAGAGCATAATAAGTACGATGGTCGTTATCTTCGAGTTGAAATTGAACATGAACTCAATCATTCATCAATCAAATGAAAATAACATATCTATATTAGGAGCTCATAGACAACTCAAGGTCTGATCTGAGATTCATAGAGCATAAAAAGTTGCTGGGGATTGTACAGTTTTCTGCTTTCGGAAAGCAGCCATTGCAATTTCATCGACATGCTAGTACCAAGACATATTGGTGCCCATTTTAACCCCCAACAAACTTATCGAAGCAGAAAGCGGGCTTGTCGGTCCTGACATTATTATATCCAGTTCGGAGACATTTATCTTTTTGGAGAAAACCGACAAGACAGGTGTGTTCCTTAAACACATGCTAATATTTAAGGAGGTAATTCTTAGACCCATTTTAAGAAAAAAACTTCCTATGGACGTATGTCCTAAACGCCTTAACTTTTGAGATACAGGGTGGCAAAGTTTTCAAAAATAATCAGTTTTTTAATAATAACTGAGATAATTTTGTAGACATCTTTGGCATATTTGGTACATATGTTCCATGCCTCAAGGCGCATTTTCTGATGTACA
>NW_019289503.1:293751-370785 GCF_000500325.1 Leptinotarsa decemlineata
TTAACGAGGTCTTACCTTTTAACGTGTGATTCCTAACACGGGTTGGACGATAGCAAGTGAAGATCGATCGTTCAGACTAGGGCTTGAACCACCGACCAACACGGCAGTCAACTCGAGTGAGTGAACAAATCACCCACGCTGAACCGCTTGGCTACTGACCGACTGTATGGGTGAAACACCCATACAGTCGACTATTGTTTACTTTCGGGCTCATACGCGTAAATTCACGATTCATTACCTGTCAAGATGACAAATTGTGTAGGATCCACGCGAATAAATTTTTTCGACAGTCAAATGTTTATGCAATATTGAATGTATGCTGGTCCCACTGATGCCTAAGGTTGTCTCAATCTCACGATGGGTAACATGACGATCTTGCAATATCAGTTCACGCACAGCATCAATGGTTTTCGGAGTGAACTACGACTACGATTGAATTCACCATACCATCGATAAACAGTGGTTCTTGATGAAGCTTCATAGCCAAAAATTGAATCAAGTTCATCCATGCACTGTTGCTGAGTTAATCCACGTCGAAAGTTGTAAAACGTAATCGCACGAAAAAGTTCACGATTTAATTCCACTTTTGGGCCGAGATGAATCTTTTAAGTTACTGCAAACAACACAAATAGCGCGCGTATGTCTTTACGATAGAGCTAGGGTTGCCAAATCCCGAAACATAAAAGGCAACCTATCGTATACAATAAAAAGAGGGTTGCAGACAATACGGATCCCTGGGGAACACCATCGTTAACGATGAAAGTATTCGAGAGATACCCATCGACTGCCACTTGCAGGGAACGCTCTTTCAGGAGGCTGAAGAGCCATACACAAAAATGATCAGACAAGCCATAGCATCGAAGTTTGACCAGCAAACACTCATGCCACACACGGTCAAAGGCCTTAGATATATCAAGCGCAACAGCTATTGATTCTCCATGTTTTTCGATTGCGTTATTCCAAATATTGGTGACATACGATAGAAGGTCGCCTGTTAACCTTTGTTTCCGAAAGCAATATTGATGATTGCTCAAGATGGTGAAGCCTTCCAAATATTTGAGGATATGGTGGTTTATGACTTTCTCCTTGACTTTTGATATCACTGATAGCAAAGCAACTGGCAAAGCGATAGCAAAGGACGTGATATTGAATGCTATATTTGTCTATAGTCTATAGTGATTTAGCCGTGAATACATGCCAACTAATTTGACAAATGTAGCTTCAACAAGATGGCCGTTATCAATTATCAAAGTTCGGGAGTCCCTGTTGGGAGACCCTACATTTCATATCCTATGGGTTGATTGATGATTGATCTCACTTCTATGTAGCGAAATTAAGGATCAGGTGTTGGTACTTGTGGGAAGAAACGTAAAAGAGAAGAGAGATGTAATTGTGGGAAAAATAAATTGAATTTTCCGAATATAGGTTCGTTCCAGCCTTGAGTCACCAACAGATTTCTAACAGTTTGTAAATCGTTGTCAACGCGCATGTCTGGTAGATATTGGTTTCTGATTAATTTGAAATTTCTGATTGGAACAGCTGACAGCTGATAGTTCAACTGAAGTTTGGCATGGAATTTCAACATAACCTTCAAAAATAAATCTAATCAAGTGTATTTCTGGAGAGTAGTAGTAGTAGTAGTAGACTTTATTTTAGGAATCCTAATATACAATATATAGTTATGCATATATGAATAATTTATAAACGTATATAATTTTACAGTGCGTCATGTATTACAATTTGATATATTCTAATAATAACTTTTTTAATACTTTTAAGGAATTTACATGTTTTATTTCATCAGGTAACTTATTGAAACTATCAAGACCTTCAAAGAACAATGAGTTCATTCCACTCTTATAATTTGTTCGGGATCTATAAAATGTATTTCATATTCTTGTGTTATATGAATGAATGTCACTATTTCGAACTAAATATCTGCTAAGATAGGCTGGTTGTATCCCACTCGAAATTTTGAAAATAAAAATCATGCTCAAATAATACATTCTTTTATGTACCGGGTGCCACTGTAGAGTATTCAACATAGATTCAATAGAGGTA
Organism: Leptinotarsa decemlineata; assembly: GCF_000500325.1. Classification (NCBI taxonomy): domain Eukaryota; kingdom Metazoa; phylum Arthropoda; class Insecta; order Coleoptera; family Chrysomelidae; genus Leptinotarsa; species Leptinotarsa decemlineata. The sequence continues at coordinate 295,813 of NW_019289503.1, forward strand.
TATTGGTTGCATCTCAAAATGATTCTCATACCTCGATTTTGTAGTTTCTGCAACTGTCCCATTTGATTTTGATTGAATACATACATCAGTGTGGCGCAGTAGTCAAAGTGTGGCTTCATTATACAGTTGTAACATGTTAGTCTAGCAAAGGTTGATAAAGATTTTGAAATTCTAGAGAAAAATACTTTTTCTTACATATATCTTTCTAATGGTATATTCGGCATGCTTATTCAAATTTAATTGATGGTCTATAATGAATCCTAGGTACTTAATTTCATTTACAATTGTGAGTTGATTATTGAATATGCTGATATTAACGTCGTTAGTATCAATCTTTTTTTGATTCGAATTTGTTGTAACCATCATTGCCTTAGATTTATTGATATTCAATTTGAGTTTATTCACTTGTAGATATAATTCAATGATCTTTAAAGATATATTGATATTTTGTACAGCTTCTTTTAAATCACAGTTTTCCGTATATACAAGGGTATCATCAGCAAATAAGAGTAAAAGAAGGTTGAAGTATTTTATATCTCCATTCTACTTACTAATCAACATGGAACTGGGAGGTAAAAGTAGGTCACCGCAATAATTAATTTGTGTAATTAAAGATGTTCATATTTTAGGTTCACTTAAAGAATTCCTAATTTTTCCAGCGCCAGCAAATACATAATTTATTTTATTACAATTTTTGCAGGTTATGTTGTTTGCAAGTTGCATGAACATAAAACAGAAACAGTAATACGGAATACGCATGCGTCAGATTAATGGTTAGAAGATAATCCTCAAACCATTCTGATAGATTTCGAACAGGTTTGAATCTTGGATGGAACAGAAAACTGATAGTTTACTAATGGTTGGAAACTCACGTTGGAACGCAATCACATTACTGCGCACAATCCTGACTGTCAGAAACTGTTTCTGACGCTGGTTGGAACGAACCTTATATTTAGTGATAATGAGCTTGGAGAACGGTGCCAAAGAATTTGTCAAAGGTACCGAAAGAGGTTGGATACTCGTGGGATGCGTTCCATCAAGAAAATGAAAGCTAATATAGTACTAATGATTTTTATGAAAAGTGCAATTTCGAATGAAGTGTTTCGTTTGAATTATATGTTAATAATAATATGAGTATATACCTACATTTTTTCTACCAGAAACCTCATTCTTTTTTTCAGACAAAATCGCTACGGGTTGGCCTAATGTATCCATTCCAAAGTTCAGCGTGGAACAAAATAACAAAACAATTACTTTCATCGACATGGTGACCGAATTGGAAACCGGTATTATATTCATCCCCTTCATAGCGATTGTGGCGAATATTGGAATAGCGAAATCTTTTGGTGAGTGGCAACAAACTTCTGATGATGTATATCATTTGTAGAAAGCAGTCAGTAGATTGTGATGGATACATCTAGAAATAGTTAGATTGATGGTACCGATTGAAACCACACCAACTATAGCATTGGAATTATTTTTCAGTCTACCCTGTAATAATGAGGGAGACAGGGGTAAGCCATTTCAGGGTCAAATATCCACTAAGCCATAGGGGGTCTAGAATATTCAGAGGAAAAAAAAAATAAACAATTTCACGGACCACATAGCACCGAAGTACACTATTGTCACAAACTTGATGTTCAAAGTCACAAACTGTAGGAAAGCTTCGTAAGAACACATTGTGTACAGCCTTGTCGAAAACTAAACATTGGATGGGTGCATGGGTATTCTGTCCGGAAAAAATTATTTCCCACCTATTCAAAAGACCGATGAATATCCATCTCCAGATCACTAAGCCTAAGGATTAAGTAGGGAATGGGAAAAAATACTAGCGTGGTCCAAACAGAACTGGCTGGTATCTCAATCGCCACAAAAGAAATAACCAGGAAAGGAATTTCTGGCAAAAACATAAAAATCTGCACTGAAAGCAAACAAATCCTATTAGCCTTGAACAGACAACGTGTTACCTCAGGGCTAGTACTAGAGTATCACCAAGATTCAGCCAAAGCCTCGGTAGATAATAACATTATCCTGAGGTGGGTTAAAGGGCACGACAGGATTAAAGGTAATTGCATTGCTAAATCTTCAGCCAAGGAAGCGGCTGGACTAAGAATTTTAGGACCCAGTGGCACCTACGGCCTGATGACTTCAACAATTGCGGAACTAGCCAAACGTCACACCCATGCTCAATCCCTAAAGAGATGGGATGAAATCAAAAGATGTAATCTTGCCAGGATCACCCTGGGTCACTCTGGGAAGCTAGCGCCGAAGAAATAATTGGCGATGACCAGGAAAAACCTACGCCTAACAGTAGGATTTCGGACTGGCCATTGTCAACTAAGGAAACACCTCCACAATATGGGGCTGGTTGACACACCTCTATGCAGGATGTGTGAATAGGAAGATGAGACTGTCAGGCATGTCCTGTGCGAGTGTCCGGAGTTATCGTCAATAAGATTGTGTGTGTTCGGCGAGTCTTGGCCTACACCTGCCGATATAAAGGAGTGAAACGGGTCTCCCAGAGACCTGTCCACCTTCCTGGGAAGGACAGGATGGACGCTGACCAAGGAGGACAACTCCTTGGGAGGATGTGCAATGGTTCACATGTGGCCTAAGTGCTGTGGGTCTCACCCTCCCTACTCTACAGATACAGATCCATCTTTCAAGCGAAAGTGTGTACAATTTTGTAACGCACAAGGAATATTAATTGTAGGACTCATCGATATGAAGCATTGACAGACTCATTCAAGTGACACTTTGAATCTGAAGATTATGAAAGTAATATTACCAACTCAATAAATGGACAACTCATTACCAATTTCCACATCAGGAAACTGAAACAGCGGGAAAGAATTAAATTCTATTTGTTCATCAGTAAATCTTCCAAACTCCTAAATATATTAATATCTAGACATTCCAAGAGATTGAGATTCAAACCTTTCTCTTCCAAATACAAATTTTAAGCAACGCAGCGTCTTCAAATTCGAAACATAGGCTTTATAGATTGTGTACTTTCTAATAGAGACAACTACTGTCATCTCTAGGTCAAGCCTTGTACTTCTGGAATCATAGCCGTGGTTGAACTCATGCCAAATGTGGAATTGGTCTCCACATTCGAAAATTCCTTCTATGTTCTTTTATCTATTGGGGAATTGTTCTCTCCGCTTGGCCAATATAAAGTTTCGGACAAGTACAAGTTACTGAAGTTATGTCTTCATTGTTTTTAATAAATTTGCCTAAGTTATTAGTTGTTCTGTGAACTGTGTCTAAGTTGATGGACTAGCGACGTTATTGGTGTGTTTTCCAAAGTATGTCAAGGTCCTACGACGCTTAGTAGTAAGTGGGATTGATGGACACTAAAATGACATCGAGAATTGATAGTAAATGCTGTGAAGAGCTGAATGAACTGGCAAACTGGAATAAATTGACTCGCTACTACGTACCTGAATCGAAGGCAACTATAAGCTGATGAATGTGCTTGGCCCAGATCATCAGGCTTTGAACCAGCTGTGAGGTGCCAATATGAGATATGAGATTGGCTGCTTGGGTTACACACGACCATTTGAAGACTATTTAAAAAACATCTGAATAAAATAGAATTGAATGCCGTAATTATTAAGCAGGGAATCGTTGCGATTAGGTCAAATAACTGAAAAGAGAAATTTATTCTTTTTTGACTTTTCAAATTTCATGAAGCCATCTTCACTGCAATACAAAAGAAATTACATAGTGAGACATACATACAATTCCAAATTGAAATTTGGACAAAAATCAACAGCATCAATGTGTAAACTACAAAATTCCCATCGATCCCAACGTTTTCTTCATTGCGAAAGCTTCTTCTCAAAAGTTTGGAAAACTGTTCCGAACCAGAAAACTGTACACACCTCAGCAACTTTTGATGCTTTATAAAGCTCAAATCAGACCTTCTTTGGATTTGTTCTAATCTTCTCCTGTAGTAAACGAAAAATGAATCAGTATCCAAAAATTTTTTTTTCAGCACATGGTAAGGTGGTAGATGCAACCCAAGAAATGATAGCAGTAGGTTTGTGTGGTATCGTAGGTTCAATGTTTTGTTCTTATCCGGTGAACGCTTCATTCTCCAGAGGAGCTGTTGGGAGTGCCAGTGGAATCAGGACCCCACTCGCAGGTGTATATACAGGTAGGTGGACTGATAAATATTCAAGTATTACCATTTTTTCCTAGTATTTTTGAAATTTCACTAAAAGACGGGTTACCGGGATATTTTGAGAGACGCGTAAGACAGCACTCCACCCAATTCGGTGTCCTTTGAAAAAAGCTAGAACGAAACTCTCCTCGAGACTCTGGAAAACATTGTCGAGGGTTTGGAGGTAGATGGTCATTTATCCCGGACTGTGATCTCTCCAAATCTGTGTTTCTCATGAACTTTTGTTAGAAAAACTTTCATCCTATGCCATTAGAGGCACACCCTCAAAATTTTTCCAGTCTCACTCAAGAAGGTAGACAGTTTGTCCACCTGAACAACAGTTCTGAATCAGATCCGGATATCATGAAGCATGTACTACCACAAAGTTCTGTTCTTGGACCACAGCTATTTATCATCTATAATAATGATGTGTTTTCATATCATGACGAAATGCCAAGTTGTTCTTTTTGCGGATGATACTTCTTGCATAAGTTCTAACAACAAGCAGAAGCTTGGATCTCTGTCAGTAAATTTCAACTAATAATCAGCTCTCGATAGGTGATCACTACTGTAAGTTGCTTGGGGTTGTTTTAGACGATCGCCAGGTGCGGGCCCAAGAGACGACGCAAAATTCGCCAAGTTGTCGACTGCCTCGGATTCTCCTGCACACTCTCACAGACAGCGGCGATGTCTTCGGTAAATCTTGCGTTTCGTCGGCGTACGGGTATTGGTCAGTTATTTAGTGAACCAGTGGACTCAAATTCATCCACCACATTGCGAATAGACCTCTTGGTACGATGATTATGGCGACCGTAAAATGGGCGAAGCGCACGGTACGTTGTCTGAACAAAACACCCGTTTTGATATAACAATTTCATTACTTGTACGTATTGTTGAATGTTATATCTGTCTATGGTGATTTGGCAAAACACATTGAATACATGATAACATATTTGAAAGATGTAGCTTCAACAATATGGCCATTGTCAAAGTTCGGAAGCCCCTGTTGGAAGACCCAATACCCTATACTTACGGAAGCTGCTGGATGACGACTATCGGAGGTAGTATCTGATTCAGCTTCGACGGCCTCATAAGCTTGTCCCTCTTGTAGAATATGGGGTTGTCCCTGCTCAGTGTGTCGAGAAAATCACGCAGCGCTCGGTTGGAGTGTGTGTGTGTGTGTACATCCACGTACTGGATCCGGGAATAGTATGTTGATGGCGGCGGTGTTGGTGCTTCTTAGTTTTCTGGCGGCGAATCGGTCCTGAAGTTCCTGAAATCTGAAGTTTATTGGGGTAATTTTTAAGGTGTTATACAGATCTTGGAAGGGGAATCGGAAGGGGAGGTTATGGATATTTCGTAGGATTCTTCTCTCGGCGGTTGTTAGGATGTGATTCGGGAAGAACGTGCAGTAGATCACAGCTTTATAGTCCAGGATTGGTCTTATCAACATTTTGTATGTGTGTAATAGAGTCTTACTGGCGCATCTTCCGAGGCTCTCAGTGCTTTTAGGAAATTTGCTCTTTTCCAGGCTCTGACCAGCGTTTCTCCACGTGAAAGTAACCCCCAAGTAGGTCACCGAGTTTCGGAGTGGGAGGTTCTCTACCAAAAGGATTGAGTTGAAGTTGTGGTGTTTGGGTGCCTGAAGAGGATGGTTGGGTTTTGGGTTTTGGTGGGGTTTATTTTGATACGCCGCTTGCTGCACCAGTGCGCAAAGTGACTTATTATTGTTTGGGACTATGAAGACTATTTATAGTCACTTGGACGCTTTCATCTCTTCCCACACCCCATTCTCTTCCCCCTCTCCTTTCGCTTTTCGGTTCAGTGCACCGTTGCCTGTTTTCCCGCTTGATCAGTGGTTTTCATATGTTGCGTATCTCCACATTAGTTTGCCAGGATGAGTCGTTTGCTTCGGACCACTTTATGTTATATTGATGAGTTAGCTCAAACATGCTCCGTTCTTCCCGATTTGTTGGTTTGTTCTAGCTGGATGTTTTCCTTGTGCTCGCAATGCAGACTTTGGTTTCGCCGATATAGGATTGGTCCCACATACAAGGCATTCGGTAAATACATTTCTTGGAATCGCACTAAAGGAAAACAAAAAAAAAGTTCAATTCGAAGAGTTCCTAATTCAAGAATTTCATTCAACCATCAATTGAGTTCAGTTTCTAAATATTTTCTATTCACCACACATTGGATATTTCAAAAAACTTTATTATAATAGAACCGGTGTAAAAAAAGCATCTAAGAGTTTTGATTTCCAGTGCAATAAGAATTACTGATTTTTTTGATAAAAAATTCTGTTGAGAATCTATAAAATGAAATGTTTTTTTCAGCTATCATGGTATTTCTTGCCTTCACATTATTGACGCCTTACTTTCCGTTCATCCCGAAGCCTACATTAGCAGCTGTGATAATATGCGCAGTTATTTTCATGGTTGAGTTGATGATTATACGAAAACTCTGGAGAATTAACAGTAAGACTTTTTAATTTTTTTCTATAGTTCAAATTACATCTGTATGCAGAGAATATAGCTATAATGGAAAACTATTCTAAAAATTGAAGAAAATCTGCCATAATAGTTGATAAAACCAGTAAAGAGAAAACAGGCATGTACGGTGTACCACAGGGATCAGTTCTTGGACCCACGCTGTTTATTCTCCATGTTGATTTGCTATTTGCTGAGGACACTGTTATCTTTTTCAAATACTCAAACTGGATGAGAATGTTTTTCCTGAAAACCCAGTTTTTGTACCCTTCACCAGCTACGAGACCAACCTTCCGGATTACTAAATTTTAGACGTAACCGTAGGAAGTACCACTGTATAGTTGAAGCATTCTTACACAGTAAAATATCTAGGTATCATCTTCGATTGTAATATGAAATCAAATGCACAGAATGTAATATGAGATCGAATGCACCAGAAAACTTCGTTATTTGTTATGTAAATTCAAACATCTCTGTTTCAAGAGGTGTTTTTTCTTCCAGTTTGCGTCTGAAAATTACTTCTTTGCATGATCTACACATCTATGTATAAAGTTACTTCTTTTAAAATTGATGTCTTCCTTCCTTTCTTTGGGAGATTCCCACATTTTTTGTATCAAAATGGAGTAGTAGAAAGCCAAAAACTTTTTTTCACAAAAATTAGTCACTTCTAAAAATATAATTCTTTCAATTTATCTCAAAAATATTCTACGTTTTGAACATTTTGAAACTGTTTATTTTTTGAAACGCGTGTAAAGAAAAGTGTGGCAGTTCTGCTGTTTGGGAGCAGTTCTCTAGTCGACCACTTCCTTGAAACCAGTCACTATTTCCTGGATTATTTATAGTCCAGTCATTTTAGGGGGTTTGCCTAGGAAAGTGGACATACCCAGCTGTGAATTTGTATAAACTTTGTATTTTGGCATCATAAAAGTATTCTTCATGAACTTCATTATTTCTCAATAAGAATTTTTGAAAGTAATTGGGTAGCAATCCTTTATGCAGCTTAAATATAAAGATCATAGTCATATATAATTTACGCTCTTCAACTGAAAACCAATATTAATCGCATGCCCTGATTTTGAAGCTTTTACAATTGCGCTATTTTATTTTTACCATTTTTTCATAAGTTGAATCGTTTTTGAGATAGAGGGCAGCGCTAGCGCAGATTAAATATTATTTGAAATCAACTGGTTTTCCCGATCGAAATCAGCTCATTTAAGGTTTATAAATTATTACTTAATAAATAATTATAAATAATTCTCATTTTTTAGCATATACTTTGTACCTGCCCCGCTGGGGACTGAATCAGGTCTTTGGAGTTCGGCAGAGCCGTAATCTTACCATCTGACCTGAAAGACCACTCATCATACAAACTTATCGGCTTCGTTAAGAAGCTGGGTTTATTTGGCCGAGTGTGAATAGGTGTGAGCCACAATATACCCTTGCGGGTTGCGGTGGAGGGTCGAATAGACCCACTCACTTTGGACCTAACCTAACCCAACCGAACCTAACCAATTGATTATAACCAATGAATCTCTGTTGTGCCTGTCGCTTCATCTTTAATGGTATAGTATATGCGAAGTCAATTCGAATGGCATAAAAACTAAATAGTTACCGAACGTTGGCAGTTTCTTTGTATGGCATGGACGGCGTGGTCAATTTATGCAAGGTCTAATCATTATTTTTATGTGGGAGGTTTTATATGGCATTAACTAGTGAATTTATCAGATCCGGTACATTAGTCTCTCATTTAGCTGTTTGGATTGACTTCGTATTAAGTATAACTGAGGTATTATTTGTTTCCAGAACTAGATCTGTTCCCTTTCTTCATAACTTTTTTTACAAGTCTCCTTATTGGAATTGAAGTAGGCATCTTGGTTGGGTTGATGGCTGATATACTGAAAGTTTTATACACTTCGTCGAGACCCCGGATATTAGTGGAGAAAATCGATGTGAGTAAAGGATTTGAAAGACTATGATTGAATTAAAAAAACATATTATAGGTCAATTCTTTGGAAAGACATGTGAAAGTAGCTTTTGGGTCAGCGATGCCGTTCTACTCGGCTGAATATATCAGGGAAACAGTTTTGAAGGAAGTCGAAATGAAAGGGAAGAACTGTCGAAACGTTGTCATAGAATTAGGAGGAATCGATGCAATGGAATATACTACGGCCTTAGTAAGAAATAACGAATCAGGTATGCGTTATACTTATTCATATCATTCTTGTATTTTTTTTCAGTGTATATGCGAACTGATTAAAGACCTGAACAAAAATCAGAAACAAGTTTTTCTGTTGAACCCAAGAAAAAATCTGTCGGTGACATTGAAATACATCAATGGAAATGGGTTGCGAATTATCAACAGCATTGGTGAATTGAGAAGTTTTACTGGAGGTAATAGTTTCTTGATTTTTTTATTTTTTCATGTTGGGGCACTCGTCTCGAACATATGTTCACAGTTTCTGATGTTCAGCATGTTCAGTTTGTTTGTGAGAGGCATACAAGCTAGAAGTCTTTTTCGTGCTCGAAAACACTGAAATGTTTACAGTGGCATACGGTGATTGTATTCCGAGTCAGAAAAATGTTTATAATTGAGACACGCTTTTCACAAAAGTTCGAAAAGACGTGAATGATGACTCTCGCCCTGGACTCACAAGCACATCAACAATCGATGAAAATGTTGAAAACTTGAAAAAACTTGTTATGGAGAATCATCGAATCACTATCAGAGAAGTTGCTGAGGATGTCCCCATATCGTTTGGCTCATGATATGCAATTTTTTCGGAAATTTTGGGCATGAAGCGTGTGGCAGCGAAGTTCGTTCCCAAATTGCTGAATTTTTGACCAAAAAATCGTTGCATGAGCATCGCTCAGGAATTGTTGCACGCCGTCAATGGAGATCGAGATTTGTTCGAAAAGGTCATAACTGGTAACGACTTATGGGTATATGGTTTTGAAATCGAAACCAATATTTTGCCGCTTGCGAAAAGCAATACGAAGAAAACGTCTGGAATTGTGGGAAAACAATTGATGGCTTTTGCATAATGATAATGCACCTGCTCACTAGCCACTGAAGATGCCTCATGCCACTATATTCACCAGATTTGACACCCTGTGACTTTTTCCTGTTCTCGATATTGACGAGGCCCATAAAATGAGGATTGAGGAGATAAAATGATTGAGGAGATAACAATCGAAACGCTGAAATAACATACGAAAGAGTGCATATCAGAACTACTTCGACTATTGAAAAAAAAGCGGGTACAAATGTATTACATCTGAGGGGGACTACTTCGGAGGAGACAAAATAGAAATTGATTAATAAATGAATATTGTTTTGAGAAAAATTTAAATTCAGCTTATTTTTTGAACAGACCTCGTATGTTGATGACCTTGTTAATTTGAAATGAATATTCTCAAAACATTCTGAAAAGTAGTCATCTTGTTTTTATTTCACATGTGAAAACTAAAAATTTTCCGTGCACAAAACTTTGGTCTTTCACTCAGGCATTTCAATCAATCAACAAACCTGAACGTACGTCCCTGCTTATAAAACATAATCGTTTCTCATCTGAGTATATGCCCCGATCGATAGTAGGTATTGTAGGTTAGTTTTATACCGCGCCCCGCGATTGTTTAATATATTTTTTGAAATTATTTCAACAATTGATGGTTCGATAATGAAAAATTGTTTCAGATACCAGTGAAGATCCACACACTTGCTCTTTTTCTATGGCCATAAGAGATGAAGAGAGCGGGGAAGATGCCGGTAAAACAAATTTGTAAATACGGAGTGTAAACGCAGAAATAATACGACGTTTGGGTGTGTCATAAACCAGAAGGTTTGTTTGCTTTGTTTTGTCTTACACAAATTTCAGAACATAATTCCATTCGACGGGCGTCAAAAAAAAACTCTCCAAATGTTATAATGTTAAATTGATTGATTGATTCGGCGAACAGCTGCTTTCAGTGGCGTAGCATATGGAAGGGGTCGCGTAAGGTTAGAAGTTGTTACTGACACACACACTATGACGTAGATTTGATAGTAGTGGCAGGTACATTGTATTTCAATATGAAAATATTGAGATAATATCCTGGAAATCAATTTATCTATTTTTGCTTTTTCGAAAATTTATCGAACTGTTGAAGTCAATTAGCTGAAAAATGTTTTATTGAAAATAAAAATTTAAACTTCTCCGCCGATCGGTGACGTAATAATTATAACATAAATTTGTCGCGTCGACAGAAATACCGTATAGTGAAAGTTGAGAAGTTGAAACTGAATAGAGAAAGGTTAATGCAGTCAAACTGCTGGAAAATAACTCCATGAAAATCAAAAGATGAATAGATGAGTACCTACTATTCTGATCATTCCCATATTGATTTCAATTCAAGAGCCACCGGTAGATAGCTGAAACAGCTGTCTATTTATCTGATCCAGGCTTCAATAGTTAATATATGTCTGGCAAATTCTCGCTTTGAGTTTCGACCTTACCTAAAAATTAAGGCCACGTGGAAAACTATTGAAATAAAAATGAGCACTTGATATTTTGTTTATCTTATAAAATACGTTAGTATATTTATTTCGTTGTTAAACTATTTATGATTTTTAACAATTAGTCCCTTGCTCGTTAACATATATGCATATGTTGAAACTTATTTTTGGACATTTGAACGGAGAATTCGGTTAGTACTCTACGGCAAGACAAAGCTATTGAAACCTAATGGTAAGCCAGTATTATTTATAAAATGTGATAACTACTTTTTACCGTTGATTAAGAAAAATATATTGTTTTCTACAAAAATTGTATCAGTTGCCTAGTGTAACCTTTAAAAAATAAAAATTCTAAAATGTTCGGCTTACTTACTAACTAGTGTGGAAAAGGATATGCAATCGTTTCTCAATGTTCAATGTAAGTACATTCATGACTATATTTATCTATTTATTATTATTTTCGAGATAAACGAAGCTATGAAATAACAAAAAATACAAGTGTGAAAAATGAAAATTGTTAAGCCAAATGAGTTTGGGAATTAGAGCCCAACACAACGCATTTATGACTCAACAACAGATATCGCTTTTCGATCTGCCGTAGGTCTCATTAGTGGTGCTAGGCTGAACCACAAATGCATTCCACTATGGCCCCCGGGGTTCAGTGCCCCGAGATAAAATCTTTCCCACACTGTATCTGTGCGCAGAAGCTAAAATCTCATCCTTTCACTCCGACTCACTTCCGAGTGGACCTCAACCTGCTGCTTTTGACACTTCAGAAATATTGAAATCTGACCTCTCATGGTCGGGAGTTAGTCTCTGGTGCTTTTAGTTTCTTATCTGATTATTTGTAAAACCTGACTCTACTGTAATTGAATAGAGTGTGTGTAATGTACGCATGGTGGTATCTTGTACCGTACTGGAGACCAGTTTGTGTGTTTTAGAACCATTCAGGTTGTTTTTCTTTCAAGGAGAAAACACAAGCACTACAGGAAAATCCTTAAGAGCGGTGCCTGTGCGATAGTAGCGATTCATATTGGATTTGAATCGCTTTCGTGGAGTTGTTCTGATTATTGGAGTCCTTGGTGGAATGATGTCCTCTCTACTCTCAAATCTCGAAATCATACCGGCTTGCTGCACTAAGGCAGAAATCTTAGCCGGACAGATGCAGAAGGCTGTCATTCTTGGCTCACTGCGCTTGCTCAAGGCACATGATTCTCGGACCCAATGATCACTTACCCCACGGTGTGTGGATTGGTCATTGGTTGATAATACTGGCGCGACCTTTCGAATGTATCGAGGCTTCAGGGGATAGGGCCTGAGCAGCGCATACTACGGTAAAAAAAAATAATATTCTTAATTGCTATAAAATCAACTGGGGACATAGCACGTCAGAGGTTATAAAACAATTCATTGAGTAAATGAAAATATACAGAATGACAGGTTGAGAGACAAGGTAACAATACAAGTAAACATAAAGACATCTAATAAATATTATTGTAATTTGTATATCAAGACTCATCACCAAATGTTGAAACTATAATAATTTTTTTCTTTCAGATACTCTATTGTTAGGATTATGAATGTTTTCGAATACTAGGTATTTCTTATTATAAGGGCTTTATAGTGGGGTCCCTTCTCATCTAATTATGTTATGTGTTTTGGGTATACTTAGGTCGGTTCTTCCTCTTGTATTTATTGCCATTTGATCGGAATAATGATCACAGTTCTTTGTAATGATGTGGTAGTGTGTTTTTGCAAAAGTTACTAATTGAAGAAAGTAACGGTTAATATAGCAAGTTCTCTGAAGTATGGTTTACATGTTGACCCATAAGGAAATTTCAACATAGAGCGAATTATATACTTTTGAGTTTTGAATATTTCGTTCGCCCAAAATATAATGCCATATTGAATAATAGATTGAACATGTGCATAGTTATTTATTTACTTTTTATTTACTTTTTACTCCTACAAACACAATATTGAATTGTAATTAAAAGTAAGAGAGATAAAACTACAATAACAAAATAAGCTTAAGAACTACTAACTAAAATAAAACAAAACATCTGCACCACGTGACTGTGGTGCAGGTCTAGTCTGTAGGTATACCTCAAAGAGAATTAACATATTTTATGTGATATATGGGGTTCATTTGAAAAAAAACTGGAAAATACTGTCATTATTTTGTTTTTGGTATAAGTTCCAAACACCTAGGTACACATATTACACAACCCTGTATATGAAAAAATAATTTCTAATTTGAATATGAATAAAAAATGTTCATATAAACGTGTGTTCTAACTTGCTTCGATACAGAGTAACGGGGTGGGGTGTCAAAGTTTCACCAAAAACATTGTTCATTTATTAATAACTCAAGTCTTTTCGCTGATTTCAATGAAACTAGGTGTGTTTGTTAGCAGTAAAAACGAGCTTCTTTCATGGAATTATATCACGGATAATAATTCCAGTGGCGTCACAGATGGTTATCTGATTGATAATTATGGTAAAACCATTGGACGCCACTGTTTTTAATTTCAGATCAAACAATGAAAGGAATTAGTTTTTCATTTTCAGTGCATTTGTATAAAATCTTCTCTTTAAAAATGTTTTTTATAATTTTTGTTTTCAAACATATTCGAATCGAAGTGAAAATTGAATATGTATCAAAATGAGGGATACAAAACATTAACTTTTGATTTAATTACCTGTAAAACCCAGCAAAGTGGAACTGACTCATGACACAGGTTTAACTATTTCAAATAATATCTTAACGAAAACAGTGACGTATATTGAATTTTACCATAAATATCAATCAAGTAACCTTCTGCGACGCCACTGAAATTGACATTCCAAATCTAATTTCATGAAAAGGAGCCCCTTGCTACTCATTAAAAACACCGTAGTTCATTCAAAATCGGCAAAAATAATTGTGAGTTATTGATAAAAGAAAAGACATCCATAAATTCATGGATGCAAGTCGAATGGATACATTGGTGGAATTACCTCCCAGGCATGAAACAGAAGAAAGAGTTCATAAAGAAACTATCGCCCTGATTCACGGAAGACCTGCTGAATCACAACCGTAAGGTTGTAAGGATGTTAGTGGGTCTACTAACGAGTCACAGCTGACTCGTCAGGAAACATATGAGCAACATGAGCCTGACTGAAGAAATCCAATGCAGGTTCTATCAAGAAGAGGAAGAAACCGCACTGCAAGTGCTCTGTGAGACACGCAAGATCTAGTGATGAGAAACTCGAGGCTGCCAACTATATGAAGGGGTCATGTCAAGGCTATGGAGTCTCATCAAAGAGATCAAGCTAGACAATGAGCTCTAACAACCAAGAAGCATCACAATAGATCTGAAAAGGCCACAGTGAATCAGGCTATGGGCCAGCTCCCCGACAATCTAGTCTAATCTATTGGTAACAGAACAATATTTTTATTGAAACGGTGATATCCTGGTACTTGGAAACGAAGCAAGTTAGGACACACGATTATATGATTTGTTTTCATAAAATATGACATGTAATCACCACCTGTAATCAATGACATCATTTAAGATACACCCTGTATATTGTTATTATAATAAACACGTAATTCTGATACGAGTGTATATTTTCAAATTTCAGAAGGTTGAATACTGATACTTATGGAAGTTCGATCGATGTGGAACACACTGTATATATTGCTATTTTATCGGAATTTCAAAAAAGTTTTTGCAGAAATCTGATTGAAACATAATTCATTTAGAAGTTTGGTAAAATTACAAGATCGTGTACAATGTGGAAACTGAACAGGGTTTTTTCCTGCTAGTTGTTGCTTAAATCGAATTTGACGTCATAACATTCAATATACTGACCATGATGTTAAATACTGAGTGTCAGTATTGAAAACAAAAAGTTATTTCACTAAAACGGATTAACTTCGACCGTGTAATGGAGTTGATTCTTTGCTACACCTCACTGAATTTGAAAGAAATACAGCAATATTCCTTCATAAATAAGAAGGACATTTTATACTCACCTATATTTGTTTCATAAACACCAGTTACCACATAAGAGCCTTGACAGTTCAGCAAAAAGTATTAAATCCACTTTTTCCTTGAATTCATGATATTGTTTATAGATTTCTGTGATATAACGATTTATGTTTTGAAGCTTTATGTACCGAGTGAATTGAATTCAAATGCAGGTGATGTGTGTATCGACAAATAAGCCCATGTAGAAAAGTATGTGTAGAAATTCAGGGACCTCCTGTACCAAAAGAGTGTAATCACGATTTGAAATAAGTCTCTGTGTAAGAGTCCTGTATCTTTATTAAGAAGTGTCTTGGTGCGTTATTCTTGCTGAGTTGAAAACTTAACTTTCACTTGTATATAGCGCATCCAAATGATTCATTATCAACCAAATTATGATAAAGTAAACGTTTAGGTGAATTACCACCACAGACGTCATGCATAAAAATCTGCAGACCACCGCCAAAAATCCCACAAAATAGCTTTCACATATTTCCAAAGAAGTTAGACTTCTAAGCGTTTAATGTGCTATTAAGCACAGTAACATTCTGTGTTTGTACATCTATGATAACAATTTTAATGGTGATGGATACTGTAACACTACAAAATGTTGTGGAGATGCAGAAAACATTTAGTACCGACGTACTATTGCGTATTACTCGATCAAATATTGTACGATAGGTAGATTGCCAATAATGGGCCGTACCTTTGGCCAGTACGTCCCCACGATCTGTCTCCTATGGACTATCATACAGTGGATTTCTTTAATGTCCCCCCCTCCTTTTATTTTTTGAGCGGGTCAACTCAAAAAAGTGAAATTTAGAATAATGAAATTAATACATGAGTACTTTATTTTGAAGTGAAATTGACAGATGAAACTTTCAAGATGGCGACTGGGCGCCATCTGGGAAAAAAANTCCCAAATTTCAATTTTTTTGAGTTGACCCGTTCAAAAAATAAAAGGGGGGGGGGCATTAAAGAAATGCACTGTATTTTGAAATAGTTTCTATATTCTGTGGGAAAGGACAATGCAATATTTTTGAATTTTCGCTCTTTTATGAAACATTTAGAGTAGACATTTTTCAATTAATTATTTTTGAAATGAAAGTTTCGTAGACTCTAGTTTTATGGTGGACATACGCATGTTTTATTTTTTCAAGAAAAACTTAAATATCTCGTGAACGGTTGATTTTAGATATTGAGAATGTTTCATAAAAAAGATTCAAATCATCTCAGAATTTCAAAACTACCTCAAAATACAGGGTGTTCCATTTGAACAAACTTTGAAATGAAAATATGTTTGAATGGTAGAAAGAAGACGTATGCAAACTGGTGTTAATTTGTATTTTACTCGTATAACAGCATAGACAATGATTAAAAATAAAATAGTTAAATCAGATGCTCAAAAGGAGAACCTTCATTTGGAATTCTATTGCTCAAGTCCAATTTTGCGCTATATTTTCATTAAAATCGGCGAAAAGCCGATTACAGAATGGGGAAACAAAATTCGAATGATTCAAAAACAAGAAATTGAAAAAACGGTTTTAATACAATGGTAAATAACAGATAAAAACAATAATGAGAACAATATAAAATGCATGATACTGTGTATAAGCTAATAAAGACTCAGTGAGGAAAAAACTCAATGGCGGACATCGATGTTTCGGAATAAGTTGCTTCTTTGCATGATCTACACATCTTTGTATAAAGTTAATTTTCGAATTCATTGTTTTCTTTTTTCCTTTGCAAAATTCCCACATAACCAAAACCTTTCTTTCTTCAAAAATAGTATTATGTTTTACGGCTTATGTTGCATTGTTTTTTTCCAATTGTTTTTTGATCACAAGTTGGTTTTCTACAAACAGAATGGTAAAGTAAATCGTCATATGAAATTCTTCCAAAGAAAGATGATCTCCATATGACAAATACGGCAATTTTTCATTCAATCTGTCATTCGCACATTCCGGAACGGAAAACTTCGCCAAATTTGCAATACCACCTGGGCCAAGTTCAGTGTCCGTGGTAAATCTTAGGCAATCGTGTTGACATAGTTACTGCTTAAAAGTTGGTCCAGCGCATAATGGAGAGAGAAGCACATTTATAGAAATCAATCTAGTGCTCGTTGCTTTTGCGGATAGTCATTTGTTTCGAGCACAATAGATGATGAACGCCTACACGTGTGATAGTGCCGTTGTTGGAGTTAAGAAGTATTAAAAGTTCTCGCGAGTTTTAATTCTTTTTTCACTTTTATATTCCGGAAAAGAGGTAGGTAAGTACTTACATTTTGCCGCATCTCACCGATCGCGAGGTCATATTGATTATGCTAATTTGGTGAAATGATGAGGAAACGATAGAATAACGGTCTTTTGTGTTTGGTGAAAGAAATCGTAACAAGACATTAAGTGCTCTTTAACTACTGATTAGTAATGGATATATTGTAACAAACGTGTAAAAATTTGCAATAAAATGAAGGATTATTGGACCCATTGCTCAAGACTGATGACTCGAAGAAAAAAAAGGAAAGTTACATAGTTCGTCGGCATTACATTCTATGTTTAATGTAACTCCATTTAATATTGATAGTTTTATATTATCACAAATATACGTTATGAATCTTCTTCCACTTCTGGAGCAATTCCTTCTCTTTTCAAACAGCAGAAAGCATTTCAAACCCCTTTCACTTTTTCGCTATCATAGGAAATGTATCTCTTCCATTCATGATTTTTCATTAAACAAGCATAAACATATGGCTTTCATTCCTCATTTGAACTGTGTTTAAAGAATTTCACTCGTTTTCACACTTTTTTTTCCATTTCACTTTTTAGGGTGTGTGAAACATTCAGAGAACTTTCAGCTTGATTTTGGACTTTTTTATTATTCATTTTCACTTTAAAATAATCTTGCATAATCATTTTCAACTACGTTTGGTTTCAGCCAAAATGAAATATGTTTCTAACCTATTTTGGGGCTGGAATTGACAAGGAAAGATCTAAGAGTCATGTTTTTTCTGTTAGGCTTTTTCTTGCTAATCAATCTAATTCTTACACCCAATGCCCTGTTTTTTACCTCTTAAAATGTTTACTTTTAGCACTAAGCATCATCAGAAATTCCAGTCTCCATTTGTATTCATCATATAATGTATAGCTTCAGCTGAAATTGACTTTGCAAGAAATAAATAGCAGTTTAGTTCAAGAAATAATAAAATATTTTGGATTCAACAAAAACATTTCTTTACACAATAGATTTTTTCGAAGCGAACCGGGCATTTTGGTGACATCAGGGAAAGATTCAAATTAGTTTGTTTCTGTTTTGGAATGGGATCTCTGTTATTTTCATTCGAAAGTACAGGATCGTGTTCCTCAACAATTGCAAGCAATGATCCTTTATTCAAGGCGTTCTGAGTGATATTACTCTTACATATTGTGTTCTTTAACACGTGTTTCAAAAACTCATTTGGTCTGATCGATATACTTCTATCGCAGACCTTAGGTTTATTTTATGAATTTCAGACTTTCCAGTTAACATAATTTTGTTTTTGGGTGGCCTAATCATTGTTCAATTAAACAATTAGTTGTGTTACTTTTGCTTTTTTTATTTGACCCAAACCCATGCACAACAGCAATAAGCTGAGACTCATTGCTTTTTTGTATCATAAACTTTTCAAACCAAATCATTCAATTGAATTAATAATATTTTGAGAATATAGGCTGTTATCGATAAACTGTACGTATGTTTAAAACTGCGACAAAGAAACGATGGAATTGTTTTTTAGCCCATTTGGAAGTGAAGGTCGAAATTCTTTTGATTCTTTGTAGTCTCTCGTTTTGAATATAAATGACACATCCGTATTGAAAATGTTGACTAAAAACTATTCATCAAAGTTATTCGATTTGAATTTCAGGTAACAGATGTTAATATTGCTTGAAATAATTTAAGAAATTAACTCAAACTGGTCATTAAGTGAGTTATAATTAGTTGTAAACGTTTCAAAAACTTATTCAGACACATATATTTCTAGTAATTTATTGTAATACTATTACTATAATTGTTTTTGTATGGCTTCATTTCGAATAGTTTTTTAGGAATCTCCACTATTATTGTTGTTATAGTGGACATCCGTGTCAAGCATTATATCAGAGTAAACATAATATCTTTCATATATCCTCAAGCTAGTGCGACTAGCCTTAGTTACCAGTGTGGGACTAGCCTAAGACTAGCCTTAGGCTAGTCGCACACTGGTAACTTTTTAGAATCGGTGATTAGGGCTAGCCGTTCGATTTTCCATAAGACTCAATTCATGCAAAATAGAACGTACATATTCATACCTTCCTCCTTACACTGAGGATTGAATGAACTCCCTTGATATTCCAGTTAAAATTTGGTCATGTCTGTGAAATAAGATGGAAATTCTAAAAAAGTTGCGGTGTGAATTATGTCGGAAGTTTGTACAATAATGGAATGAATTCGGGAATAATAGACCGCAAACCTTCGCGGGGGTCTTTTGATAGATACCTCTGAGAAGCGTATGATTTTCACAGTCCCGAAATGAAACATGAGGTTCAGCCTTATGACGTCAGTTGTGGGTGGTGAACATAAATATTATGGGAAAGTGAAAACAATAACTCAAGTGGAGAAGGTAGTTTGCCAAAAGTTGTACGGCTTTCATAATTTCATAAATTTCCTAACCAAACAACAGGAAAACAAAAAAATTTTTTTTTTGAAAAAGTGAACTCTATATGCAAATGTGATAAATTCACACAATTGTTGTTATTAGAGATACCAAAAAAGAAATGCAAAAGAATATAAAATATATAACTTAGTGAGTTAAAATCAATTATTCAGTTTTTTAGATTCTTCAAATGTTTAGTTTACTTTTGTTGTTATCATTATTATTATGGAAATGAAAATTCTAAATTGAAAACTACGTATTTTTATCTGCTCACATTATTGCAATGCAATAAGTATTACTATATTTGAACCATAAAAATAATGTACATATAACATCTCAAAATAAACATATCACAGATGATGGTCATAATCACATAATATATAAGCTGTTTCTTGAGAAATCAATATAATTGGTCTTTTTAACATTTCCAAATTGATGATTTTTACATGGCCTAAAAACGTTATTTTGGATTACTAACAACTTCCACTTATAAATATTTACTTTATCATAATATTATCTGTTTGTAATGATACGGAAATGGAACATTATATTTCTAATATATTATAAACCGACACGTAATATACTTATGATGCTAAGTATTTTACCAGTTATTTCAATTCTGAATACATAATCTATAAATCATTTCAAAAAGGATCAAAATAATTGGTCTTCCTTGCATCTCTGAAATGATGTTTTCGAAAAGGATTCGAAATAACGTTATATTGAAGTAATAATAACTTTCGTCTTTGATTGTCCGTTAATTTTCAGTTTGTTGTAATACGAAAATAAAATATTATGTTTTTTACGTTTTTGATTAATCAGCAGGAAAACAGATATGTACCAAATATTTTAATCATGAAAAAATGTATATATAACATACAAAAACGAACGTCATGAAAGTGACAAAATTTATGAATCATTTTTATGATCATCTCATTACGAACGTAATCATTTGCAACTATTTTGATCTATTAATAGACGTCTCACGAAAACCATCGTATGATCTTTGAAGATTGAGCATCATTTCCTTGGTTTAAGAATATCATAGAAGCTGTTTTCGCTTTATTGATTTGTAATTTATTTGCGTTAAACCAATCATTAGCTGACTCAGTTATGTCCTGGATAACGGTGGTTTCCTCTCTTTGTCTTACCCTCGTATAAAATGTTGTGTTGTCGGCATATAAGAAAGTCTTCATATTAATTGAAGAGGGCAAATCGTTTATTTGAAGGGTTTTTCAATAAGGGCGGGTAGATGTTGAAATGGAATAAAACAAGCTGTGTGTGAGGTATTAACAAAATTATTTTCTTAATTTGAAAGGCGCATGTATGCCATTAAGTGTGGAATATGACATCATTCAAATGCCCGCCTCGGCTTCTTACGGTGGCCCGGATCCGAGTGGTCCAATTTTCAATGACTTTTCCGCATAGATCCGGCTGAATTTGAGCGATGGCCTTTGTTATGTTCACCTTTAGGGCATCGGTCGATTGTGGTTTATTTGCATAGACCTGCGACTTCAAGAAACCCCACAGGAAAATGTCTAGCGAGGTCAAATCGCATGACCTTAGTGGCCAATTCACATCACCCTTGCGAGAAATAACCTTACCCTCAAATCGTTCATGCAAAATGTCAATCGTGGCGTTTGCTGTGTGGTATGTAGCGCCGTCCTGCTGGAACTACATGTCGTCTAGGTCCATATGGTTCAATTTGGGCCATAAGAAATTAGTTATCATCGTTCTGTAGCGCTCGCTGTTGACGGTGACCACCTCACTAACGTCTTTTTCAAAAAAGTACGGACCAATTACGCCGCCGACCCAAAATCCACACCAAACGGTAACTTTTTGAGGATGCATTATCACCTGGTGAACCTCGCGTGGGTTGGTGTCGGCCAATATACGACAATTTTGCTTGTTAACAAAGCAATTCATCCAAAAATGCGCCTCGTCACTAAAGATGATTTTTCTGCCAAAATTGGGGTCCTCTTCCAAACGATTAGAAGCCCAGTCAGCGAACAAACGGCGTTGTCTATGGTCATGAACTTTGAGCTCCTGGGTCAGTTGGATCTTGTACGGGTGTAGGCCCAAGTCCCGACGCAAAATTCGCCAAGTTGAAGTCTACGAAAGACCGAGTTCTTGTGCACGGCGAGGAAGAGACTGCCTCGGGTTCTGCTGTACACTTTCACGGACCGCGGCGATGTTCTCGGCCGATCTTGCGTTCCTTGAACGTACGGGTGTTAGCTGATTATTTACTGAACCGGTCGTCTCAAATTTGGCCACCAAACGTTGAAGAGTCGACTGTGAAGGGCCACCACGTCTACCGTAAAATGGGCGCAATGCGCGCAACGTTTGCGTTAACGAACACTCATTTTGATAATACAGTTTTATCATTTGAACGTGCTGTTTAATCGTGTAACTTGCCATGATGATTTGGCATAAGCAACTAATAAACAAAAGATTTGACAGATGTCACCAAAACAAAATGGCCGCCACGGGGCGCCAAAATCTACCCGCGCCAATTGAAAACCCCTTTATATAAGAAACCGCAAGGGTCCAAGAATACTGCCTTGTGGCAGTATTCATCCCCATATTTCATTGGGGATTGTTTATTGAATTTATTGTCATGGTACACAGATTGTGTTCGATTTGTCATATAAGATCGCATCAAATCAAGAGATATACCTCTGAGACCATAGTATTCCTGCTTTTCGAGTAAAATATTTTTTGAGACACAATCGAAAGCTTTACTCAGATCAACAAATACTGCCAAGGTTGATACTTTGTCTTCGAATCCCTCTCCTATGAAATTGGCTTTCTAAATCCAAACTGCGAACTCGTGAATAAGTTATTTTGTTCTAAAAATGAGGCTATTCGTATTGCAATTATTTTTTCAGAATTTTACTCAAAATGGGGACCAATGCAATTGGTCTGTGGTTTGATATCGATGTTGTATCTCCTGAATATTTTTAATTTATCCGGAAATATTCCAGTTGTTAATATATTATTTATTATCTGAGTAATTGGTTTTAGTAATGCATCTAGGTTTTCTTAATACATACACACTGAGTGGTTGTAGATGTCAGTCATTCTTGAATGATTTTATTATATCAGTTATTTCTTCTTCTGTTGGAGAATAGTGAATTTGGAAGTGAATTTCCATTTACGGTAGTAGGGGATTTACCCAGATGTGTCGAGAAATTACCTTTCGAAGGTGGAATTTCATTGATTATTTCATTTACAATATTCACAAAGTAATTGTTAAATTCTTCGGGAGATATCGTCGTAGTTGTCTTTTTTTAGGTTCCCTTCCTGTATTGGTGTTGATGTGCTCCCAAATAGTTTTTGGTCTATTAGAGGACTCGCGAATATTATTCAGCGCCACTTGCTTTTCCTATTAATAAGTAGTTGTTAATACTCGTATTTCTTTAATTTGAATTGTTCTTTTAATTCTTCATTATTTGGTAATTTCAACTCTATTAAATGCAAGAGACGTACAAGGATTTTTGGCAAATCACCCCTTCTCACTTGGGTTGTTGTTTTCTCCCCTCCAAAATTTTCACGTGCACCACCTTCAACTGACGGCATAAGTCTGGAACACATTATATACTTCAGGGATGTGAAAATCAGCCACGTACTGTATATTTCATCTTCCTTAGAACAAGATAAACGGTTTCGATCTCGACGAAATCCAATTTGAAACTATCAGTTGGTGGTGGGCGCTTGCAACAACAACGGGCGAATTCAATCACCGCGACTAAAAAGTTGTTAGTGTGTGGCTAGCCTAAGTTGCCAATGATCGACTGGCCATACACGTGCTTTTTCTTTCTATTTGCAGGTTTACACAACCTTATGAGGAGTCCAGGATGTCGTTTGCGAAAAAATTGGGTAACCTAGTAGCGCACCGAATTCCAATCTTGACATGGGGCCGAGAATACGACGGCCGGAAATTGATAAGCGATTTGATAGCAGGTTTCACGGTCGGGCTGACTGTTATGCCGCAGGCATTGGCGTACGCCACTCTAGCAGGACTTGAACCCCAGGTATGCATATGTATATTTTAAGTTTCCGGCATGTTTGAGGTAAGAGATTAAATATTTCTTGCATACTAGAATTTTTTATGTTTCTATGCTGGAATTAATTCTGCCAAATTTTCACCAGTTCATATTCATCAGAAATAGTTTTATTTTATTCAGCAGGGGGGCACACTTTTCAAAGGCAGCCTTTTTGATTGGATTATATGGAATTATGGAGTTGAAAACAGGAAATTTTGATTTTGATTTCAAAAATTTATATCAGAGATTCCCAAACTTTTTTCAGTCATAGGCTACTGTCAAAATTTTATTTGTGGACCCCATGCAGCTACATTTCTAACACATTCCTAAAACTCGACAGGAAATGTGAAGATTATAATAATAATAACTTTATTCGTCTTTTCGATCATTTACATGATATAAGACATGTCATAAATAAAAAATGTAAAAATTATATAAAAAAATAATAACGGTCCACAGTATAACATAGATCGGACACTTAAGACAGGTACCTACTTAACTATATACATATATAAAAAATAAAACAAACACACATACACATACAACTATATGTAAATTTATCTTTAACTAGGATGAAAGAAATGCAGTGAAAGCAATTATCATGATAACAGTGTATCCCGTTCTAAGAATTCTACGCTTCAATATCCCTTATTAGTCAATAGCTCCTTTATTTGTTTTTTAAATGGTATAATATGTTGTGTTGCATAGTTATGAACTATTGATTCATCTCTCAGATTGGGTACATTATTTTTCACACAGAGCAGAGCTTTATATATATAGATACACGGTAACGTTAGCATCTTGTTCTTGCAGAAATCAGGTCTGCAGCTATCCCTGGGTGCAATATTAAAAATAGTTCTAATTATTCTCTTTTGAACAATAAAAACATGTTTTGCCCCCACAGAAGAACCCCACATTTTGAGCCATATATGAATATGCCAATGAATAGTAAACAGTTCCGATACTATCTGAACATAGCACTTCTTTGATCTGTCGTATTGCAAATAACGCTTGATTCAATTTTTTGCATACATGATCGATACGGGGCTCCCAAGACAAGGTTTTATCTATGAACATACCAAGGAGTTTGGCTGTTTACGATAGTTGGATGTTGTTGAATTTCACTGTTATCCTTAACGCGAAGCTTAAATGTACTGTTTTACTTTCATTCAGTTTTAGTTGATTTATATCACATCAAGAAATCATGTCATCCATGACTGAATTAATGTTATTTTCTAGCTTCTCCGCAGTATTTCTGGAAGCTGTTATGGTAGTGTCATCTGCGAATAGGATAATGAAACCTTGTTTTATATACTTCGGAAAATCATTTATATAGATAGAGAAAAGCAGTGGGCCTAAAATGGATCCCTGTGATACCCCAAGGATAATATCTTGAATATCAAATACTGCATTGTCAAATACTGCATTATTCACAGTCACTACCATTTTCCTATCTCACATCAAATATTTTATCCATTCCAGAAGGAACCCTCTAATGCCAATGTTATATGTTATAGATCTAACTATGAAAATTTGCGTCGTGGCTACGTTCCAACCACAAATTAACAGTTTTCGAATAAAAACTGAGAATTGATTGGTTAATTAATCAATTGATTGTTTGATTGTGCTATTAAGGAAATGCTATATGGTATTTGCAAGTTTTTAAATGTAATAGTCGCTAAGCTTTTTAATAGGTGAAGTTCTGCCAAGTTTTCAGTTATTAACTAAACGAAATCACGCCAACATAGACCCCCGTCGAGTTTCTCGTGGACCCCTGGGAGTCCATCTAGACCACTTTGGGAATCACTGATCTAGATATTGCGACTTCAAAGTCAAAATTTCAAAGTTGATCTCAAACGTTTGGGGTAAAACTGGAAAATTTCGGGTTTGAAGTCTCAATTTCGATATAAATCCCGACATTAAGACTATAAACCCCTTTGGTTGAAGTTTGCTTGTCAATCCCAACGGGTCAAGATCCTTCTGGTCGGTAGCTAAAGCTGTTAATCGGAACTTTACAAAATCTACAATTTCACCACTAACACAAGCGGATGGTTCAATTGCAACAACAGCCATAGAAAAAGCAAATCTACTAGCTGAACAATTTGCGTCCCACTCCACGATCGATTCTCTGGGAAAGGTACTACCCACTATTCCCACACTAGAATCCACAATGCCGGAAATTACTTTTCGACGGCGTCTAGCGACAGCTCAATATCAACAAGGCGTCTGGCCCTGATGAAGTGCCCGTCATCGTACTTAAAAAGTGCGCAAATGAACTCGCACCAGTATTTTGCAGACTTTTCAACTTGTCTTACAAGAAAGGGGATTTTCCTTCTTGTTGGAAGAATGCTCGCGTTCAGCCTATTCCCAATAAAAGGCAAGAAAAATCTTCCAAATAACTATAGACCAGTCGCTTTGCTATCAGTGATATCAATAATTATGGAGAAAGTCGTAAACCACCATATCCTCAAATACTAGGAAGGCTTCAACATCTTGAGCGATCATCAATATGGGTTTCGGAAACAAAGATCAACAGGAGGCGACCTTCTATCGTATATCACCCATATTTGGAATAACACAATCGAGAAACATGGAGAATCAAGAGCTGTTGCGCTTGATATTTCTAAGGCCTTTGACAAACTTCGATACTATGGCTTGTGGGATCATTTCTGTAGATGGCTCTCCAGCTTCATGAAAGAATGATGCTTTCTTCCCGTTTCGCTTGGACCTCATCATTCCACCAGTACGGATTCTCAGTTCTTTCGCCAGTGCTTTGCCTAAGGCTTGCCTTCAGTATCTCCTTTATGGTCGCCTGGCACCCGGATGCCCCATTTTGTATGTCTTCTGGAGCTAATTCCAATGTCCATTTCAGTAGTGTTTTAAAACATTCCCAGTCATAATCCACCTTTGTCCGAATATGTTTATCCACTACTCCTATTACTTCAACGGAGAACTGAATAAATTGATGGTCACTGAGGCTTTCCTCCGTGAGGACCCTCCACTCTCCAACCCCCAGGGCCACGTCCTGGTTGCAGCAAGTGACATCTATGTATGATCGGCTTTCCCCCCATGTGAAGGTAGGTTCCAGGCCCGTGTTCATCACTACCATTTCCAGCGCCGCGAGCCATTCTGCCCAGTAGTCTCCCCTGGCCCTGGGGTCAGAGACCGGAGGGCCCCACAGAACGGATTTGGCATTTATATCTCCCAGGATGATGCATCGTTTTCTTGTTCTCCTTTCGACTTCTATGATGTCACTCACCTTTTTCTTGTAGATTCCAATGGGAATGTTTAGAGAGATGTAACAGTAGATTACTGTCAGTCCCTTTGTCTTGATAGAAATGAAGCTTTCGTAGGCCTTGACTTTTTGGATTTCTATTTTTCAGTTCAGTAAAAGCACTGCTACGTCATGGTTGTTATCCTTCATCCACTCCAAGCCCTTTGGTGTGTTTTTGTTGGGCTCGCTTACGATTAGCAGGTCAGAGTCGTTTTTCTTCGCCGTAGCAAAGGCCATGTCGTACGCGGCCTTTCTTCGTCCCAGGTGTGTTGAATTTAATTCTGGCGTTTCTGCCCTTTTCGTGACATTCCTTGCAGTGAGGGCTATTTGGGCATTCCTTTGCTTTGTGGCCTGTTTGTCCACATTTGAGACACTCGTCGCTTTTGGTTGAAATATTACATTCTTTAGACCTATGCCCGAAGGCTAAGCAGTTGAAACACCAAATTACTGGAAACCTCTCCCATATTCGGCATGGTATCCATCCTATCTCAATCTCCCCTTTCCTTATCAGCCTCGTTGCTGCATCTTTAGGAAATTCAATCACGGCTGTGTAATTACCTGTCCTTATTGGTTTCATGCCTTTTACGCTGACTGCTCCGTTAAGCCCCAACTCCTCTTCAATGCCCATTTTTACCGCGTCCTCGTCGGTCGCTACGTCAATTTTGGATATATACGTATATGATGATCTCGGATTTTTTTGCGTGGACTTGTACGTCTGTGACCTTGTTGAATATCTCCTCCTTTAGTTTACTGGCGTCTTCCATTCCTCCGCTAACTGTGAGTAGGTGATCCCCCTTTCCTTGCTTTTCAGAGCCTTTATCTTTATTCCCAACTTCTTGATATCGACGGCCTCTTTCACTGACTTGAGTCAGTGGCCTTCTGCCCGGACCCTAATGGTTTCTTCTGGCTTTCTCAAATCGTCGATGGATATCGCTCCAAAACTTTCACCATTAACGCTGTGTTTCCCAGGGATCCATATTTTCTCCAACCATCTTTTTATTGTATATAGACCAAGGTCTATAGCAATTTTAGAAACGATAGAAAGTTCCATAGGACATTGACAATAAATCAGGAGTTAATAAGTTGAGTTATGGTTCTTCCTCAAAACTGTATATCGGCCAACCGGGGAAAACTTATCCTAATAAATGATAGACCATAGGAGTAGATTCTTAGTTGTGAAGACCAATTCCACATTTGCAAACCAACTTTTGACAGGGGGCATAAGTCTAACCACGACTATGACGCATTAGAGAAGAGAAAGTTCCAAAACACAATCTTTCGGAGTGCTCAGAAATTAATAGCTTCAAGAATTCTGATGGTTTGCTGGACAGTTTTCAAAACCGCAACTACGGTGTTTCACTACGCAATAGCTTTCTCGAGCGTTTTTATGTCGGTTGGAGAAAGGTCTGGGGAATATGGTGGGTGAAGCAGAACTTCGACGGACAAAACTTTTGAAACAACCTACCTATCGAAACTCTGGTGAAATTATTAGTCATTGAGAAGGAAGAAGTTCATATGATTCGAATTGTCATATTATATAAAGCACTAATTAGGTAGAATTCACTCGGTATGAACACACCCCAGCTTCGCTATTGTATAGCGAAACACGTGTTGCGGTTTAGTGAACATCTAAAAATGAAATTTTACTAGAATTCGTACTCGCATTATGGATTTTCATCAAATGTCGGCCAATTCCATGACATCGTAATATATGTACTGAATAAATTACAGTATGGGCTCTATTCATCTTTCATCGGATGCTTCGTTTACACCATGTTTGGTAGCATCAAGGACATCACCATAGGACCTACAGCACTAATGGCTTTGATGACATACCAGCAAGTGATAGACAGAAATGTAGATTACGCTATTCTCCTCTGTTTTCTGTCAGGCATAGTTCAGATAGTGATGGCAGTTTTACATCTAGGTGAGTAACTAAAATTCTTGCTCGTGCTTTCCATTTTTATTCTCCGCACTTCGCGAGAAATCGTCAAAAAGAATAATACCTCAACTAGATACCATGAAAGTAATTTATTAATTGAAATCCAATTTCGGTTTGAAACGCTACACTTACGGAATAGAATCTGCCATTTGTGCGACTGCATAGCACTTTTATACAGTGCATTTCTTTAATGCCCCCCCCCCTTTATTTTTTGAATAGGTCCACTCAAAAAATTGAAATTTGGGATAATGGAATTAATGCATGAATACTTTATTTAAAGTTGAATTGACAGATGAAACTTTCAAAATGGTGACTGGGCGTTATCTAGGGAAAAAAAATAAATGGAAAGGGGGTCTTGTGACACATCATTTTGGAGCTCCTGACGAATACTTCATAACTCTAGAATATGAAGTCAATATCTTCACCTACTACAAAATGGCGGAATATTCGATAATTTTCTGAAGACAAACACATTAATATCGATATTTCTAGAAATAGTCCTTTTTATCTGCCATATGACAATTCCAACAACCCGATAAGGTTTGTTAAGTTATTTTTTGTTTATAAAAACGCCAAAAAATGTCAGTACGACAATGAACATCAGTTAGAATATTCTCATTTAGTTTTCGGTTTTACTAATAAAAAGGTACCACGTCAACAATCCCTAAAATGGTCATATCTCGTCCATTGGAAGCAAAAATTGAAGCGATTTTTATTTACGGTGCGACGCGTTACTTTCACGAGATCGAAAGGATTTTCAATGAACGTTTTCCGAATCGTCCTATCTGTAGAAAATATTTGAGGAAATTTGTATCCAAATTCACACCTACCGGTAGGATACATAACAAAAATTCCCCAGGTCATCCGTCCATTCCGGAAGAACAGCAAATGCAAATAATTTATGAGATGGTAGTAAACTCTGAACAGTCTACTTATTCCGTCGCGAATGGTTGTGAGGTGTCTCCTTCTACTGTGTGGAGACTTTTGAAGAGGAATAGGTATCATCCATACAAAATTAAAATGGTACACCAATTAACTGAAGATGACCCTGATCGAGGAACAGAATTCTGCGAAATCATGACGGAAACCATTGCAAGGCATCCTACCTATCTTTACAATAGGTATTTGTTTTAGTGCCGAATGTACATGTCGTTATTGGAGGAGTGACACCAACCCTCACGTTTTCCGGGAAACACATACCCAATATCCAGAAAAAAATAAGGTTTGGGCAGAAATATTGGAAACCATATTGAAGGACCTCTATTTATTGATCAAAATTCAACAGGGGAACTGTATTTGAATATGCTGAAAACTACTGTTGACCCTCTCATCACTGAAATTGTCGAAGCGACTCCTAATGAATTCGATATAGATATTGTATTCAAACAAGATGGAGCACCACCACATTACTCCAGACAAGTTTGAAAGCGCATTTGAATGAGCCGAAAAACGAAGTATCGAGAGGTTATAAACGGTGGGAGGTATGTGGCGGTATTGATATACCAATTCCATTATCTTTGCAATACTTATAAATTGGAATGGATATATGGCTATAATGCTTGTCGAGCACCAGGAGAACACGGTTTGCTTTACTTGAATTTACATACAATTTAAAATGCTGTACCCACTGAACAAAACATTTTTCGTCGCTTCTAGTGGTCCATTTTTCGTCAATGTCGGAGACATTCGTTTCCGAGGAAATATTAGGAGTCCCAGAAGCACTCATATGGCAGTTACGTTCTTTCTACGTTCCCAAGATATTTTTTTCCAAATTGTTTTACGCCTTTTAGTCCCAGTTGCTTAGTTGGCTTCTGAACAGTTGAAATCTCAATCTCGTCAACATTGAAGATTCTGCTTGGACCAAATTTAAATTTTTCTAATGAAGATGCTAAATAGGAAAACAAAGTTTTAACGGATTCTTCATTGAAAGCAGTAATTCTATTGACACTTGTTCCTTCAGGTTATTTTAGTATAATTTGGGGGTTTCTCTCGAGAAATAGTCGCAGCCAATCCTTGCCTGCTTCTTGGCGAGTTTTATTAAAATCGTATCGTATGCCATTATTGGCTTCTGCATATTGAAACACAAGTTTTCGTAACTCTACCTGAGTCAATCCATGAAACAATTTAGCTAGTTTAAGAACGTGACTTGCCATTTGAGTTTCAACCTCATAGAGGGTCTTCCTTGTCTTGGACCAGATCTGTTGTTGTTCTTTCTGTGCGCTATCAGTGTTGCTTCGTGAATGTTGAATGATCTGTAAACCTCTCGAATTTTTCTACCAGAATCTATTGCCTCAAGAGCTTTCTGTAAAGTATCCTCGGTCCAACCAGCGATATTTGTTTTTCTCACGTACTTGTTAGGCATCTGAAAAAACAATATGTGCAGCTGAAACACATGTACTGATGACATTACCCGATTTACGTCGTTTGTCTTATGAGCTATTTGAACAAATTATTGGTCGATATTGCCACGAAATGTATACCGCATTTGGTGCAATAGGGGCCAGTTCATTCGTGAAAAAAAAATAGAGCAACTTTGAAATAAAAATGTAATACTTAACCTTTACTTGAATCACGCACAAATGCTATAATAAAAATGCCGAAAACTAAAAATGGTCTATATCTAACGAACAAAAGCCACAGACCATATACCCTAGACGGTTCACAGCAATTCTAAACAACAGAGACGGAAAAAAGCGCCATCTGAAGATTTGTTTCAGTACCATGGTGACGGACGCGGGATATTCAAATGTTGTATATAGTTGGAATATTCATTTTATTCAAATGTTTTTTGGAAATTTCAGCGAATTGTTTAGAGTCTCAAACTACACTTTATATTGAATGTTGTGTGGACTTCAAACAATGTAAAAATTATAGTTAGAACAAATTCTTAACCACTGCTTTATGTTGCAGGGCAATAAGGTTTAAAAAAAACNAAGTATCCATGCATTAATTTCATTATCCCAACTTTCAATTTTTTGAGTTGAGTCGTTCAAAAAATAAAAGGGGAGGAAACATTAAAGAAATGCACTGTATAACAATTGAACCCTTACGAACATTCTCCAAAGTTATCGCACTACACCAGGATAATTGATCGTTCACTATCCCCTCAAATATGTATTCAATCAAGTTGAGTGTCAAGCATTGCTTCTAAAAATTTCTTTTCTGTTCTAAATTTCAGGTGTTCTCATAGATTTTATATCTATACCGGTGACGGTTGGTTTTACATCAGCAACATCTGTGATAATAGGTACATCTCAGTTGAAAAGCCTTCTCGGATTGAAAATAAAAGCATCTACTTTCTTGGAAACTATTACTGAAGTTTCACATAAAATTCATGAAACTAGAATGGCTGATCTCGGCCTGGGTGTGTCTTGCATAGTAGTGCTGATGTCATTAAGAGTAAGTGAAGAAAACGAAATTAAATATATTATTATTAATATTATTATAGTTCATTTGAACAATTAAAAGTT
The DNA here is from genome assembly GCF_000500325.1 of Leptinotarsa decemlineata. NCBI lineage: Eukaryota > Metazoa > Arthropoda > Insecta > Coleoptera > Chrysomelidae > Leptinotarsa > Leptinotarsa decemlineata. The sequence continues at coordinate 328,376 of NW_019289503.1, forward strand.
TAACTAGTTGATACTTCTGTTCTTCATTTTCGCTTTCAGAAATTGAAGGACGTTCGTCTGCACAAGAAAAACACAAAGCTCACAAAAAATCAAAGCATCCTCAAATATACCCTGTGGCTGACTTCGACTTCAAGAAATGCCATTGTTGTGATCTTCTGCAGTTTTTTGGCTTACTTATATGAATCCAGGGGTATAGGTTCTCCATTCCTGGTAACTGGTCAAGTGAAACCGGGTCTGCCCGAATTCAAACCACCTCCTTTCCAGACAAGTTTGAACAATCACACTGTATCTTTTGGTGGTATGATCTCGGATTTAGGAAGTTCGATTGTATTGGTTCCCGTCATCGCTGTTTTAGGAAATGTCGCGATAGCTAAAGCTTTTGGTAAGTATATTATATTTCCTAAGAACTTTCGTCCAAGTTCATTTTTATATTTTTGTTTTGTTTTCCATATACACATCGGTCCCACCTTATTTCACTGAGCAACTGGACGAAACTCCACTGAGAACTCAGAAAAACCAAATATAACTAACACAATAAAGGCAACCCCGTTGGCTTTAGAGTTAGAGAATGTAAAAGTAATTAATTCATCAAAGTTTGACTTTTGATTCTCTTTAAATCAAAATCATTTGATTGTTTTGTCATTGAATTATCTACAAATACCAAAACTAGTATACAAGAAGCAATATTTCTATCGAAATATTCATCTCTCCCAACTACCTACACCATAGGTTCTGGTAAATGCCTGTCGGAAAACAACTACTTCCCCGACTGATACCACGCTGGATATTGGGTTATATCCGACAGACGTTCATGCAAGGTACCTCACAGAGGTTAGTCTCGCATATGTTTTCTGTACTGATGAGAGTTGACACCTAGAAACCTCTGTTTGTCAGACTGCCAGACTAACCTCTGTATGTCGGATATAATTAAATATTCAGCGAAAGGAAGATTGATCTTCCTCGTGAAGATGATCACGTGGTGATCGAAACACGTGTCGAGATTGTTAAAATAACGGTTTGCTGAATGACTAGATTTTATTGAATTATTTACCTCTTCGGAATCTGTTTTCTCATGTGAAAACTGGTTATTATTTCATAACTTGTCCATTTGAAGAGTTTGTTAATTTTTTTTACTATTTTGAAAAATATCAAGAAGTAATATTTTTATCGAAATATTCATCTCTCCCAACTACCTACACCATAGGTTCTGGTAAATGCCTGTCGGAAAACAACTACTTCCCCGGCTGATACCACGCTGGATATTGAGTTATATCCGACAGACGTTCATGCAATGTACCTGACAGAGGTTAGTCTCGCACAGTGACGGCTCGTACATTGGAGAACAGGGGAGGCTAAAGTCATATAGACTATATACACACAGAAGAGCCCGCTGGAAGCGTGAAAATTTTTATGTTGTTGCACGCTTTGCCTAATACTAAAGTTAGGGCATGGGCATGACAATGCGTAAAAAGTGCATGAGGAGCTATGGACTTTATTTTAGGTTGTAAACCATTTAAATGGCCGGCCATGACCGCAGCCCCATCAGAGGTTTGCGCAATTAACTTTTGCCTAAAATCATAGGTGTCACACGTACGAAATAACTGAACAACTGAAGACGATAATGATGTATAGAAAGGAAGAGGTATATCACTGACATCGGCCCTCTAGCTGAGGAGTTTTCATCTAAAAACTCAGGTGAAATTATCAGTCATTCAGTGGGTAGAAGTGTCGTAATTTGTAGGAAATCGAACTGTAAACTCTACTGAACCAGGTGTTAACTATCAACATCTAAAACAATGGGCTGTACCTCAAGGATCAGTTCTGGGACCCACCCTTTTCTTAGTCTATATAAATGATCTAGCCTCAATTAATATTTCCGGAGTATTCACTCAATTTGCAGATGACACCACAATACATGATAAAAATGGCACACAATTGCATCAAATGATTGAGAATGATATTAGTAAAGTTAAAGATTAGTGTGATGCTAATAGGTTGTCTTTCAATATACCAAAAACTCAAACTCAAACACCTGTTCATGCAGCTGCAGTTTCATAAGAAGGTATCATCATTCCCTCCAACCGATTTCCTGGAGTCTTTGAAGTCCACTAGATACTCTTTGGGACAACAAGAGGATTGTTCCGAATTCTTGGGGTTCTTGTTGAATATTATTCAATGTGTTTCATTGATAGTTTTACATTATTTATATTTATATTGAACTTGCGTTTATCGTATTCCAATTATAATTACTATCAGTTTTTCTACCTTACTATTTATCATATCGATAGATTCTAAAGGTGATTGTTGTGTTGTTTTCTTCTTTCATTTTGTAAACGACTTTGTCAATGAGAATTATGTTCTTCAGACAATAAAGTATATTTTGATTGATTGATTAATTGATACATTTAATATATTAACAATAACATAACGCACTTAATCAACAATCATTTTCAAGGAATCATTAAAAACAAGATCTATCAAATGAAGTGAACATGGATTGCTTCAACAAGAAAGTTATATGATTCAAATTGTTTTTCATTTGTGTTCAGAGAGACGACTAGCTATACTTCTTCTTGTGGTTCCATTGTAGACCGTTAAGGAAGCCGTTAAGGTAGACCGTTAAGGTAGACCCGCAGCTTCAAAGGATCCAGTATACTCCTTAGACTTTCTTCGATAGTTTTGTTGACCTTAAAATTAGTTTCACATCGTGTGTTTCTCTCAAACGGCTCCCTTAACGGTCTATCTCAACGGCTGCCTTCACGGTATGCCCTAATGGTCTACATTGGAACCACGAAAAGATGTGTAGGTACTAGTCTCTCTGAACACAAGAGAAACTGTCACCTCGGACAAACCAACCAAAAAAGAAGACTTTCACCTTGTTTTATTCAAAGATACATAAATACTCCTTTAAACTCAAAATTACTGTCCCAAGAATATATAAAAAAAAGGCTATAGAAATTTAGAAACAGAGGGATAATTTCAGTAAAAAGGAAGAGGCATTGTACATTAGTAAAATCTAGCTGCCTGTCCTTAACTGTACACAAACAAGGTCATTTAATTCAATGAAGCCACGCCCACCAGCAATGATATGGAACCGGAGACAAATCCAACATTGTAGTTTCTGCATTGAGAACAACTCGGACACCTCGACCGTTACCTCATCACTTTTGATAATGTCAAAAACCTGCAGACCACGGCCAAAAAACCCGGAAAATACCCTTGACTCTGTTTCAAGAATACCTATACTTTTATGTTATCGAATCCAGAAGATTTATTATTGTTGGTTCACAATTGGATCCAGAACACCTTCAGGCTCTGGTGCAGGTATTTTCAGTTGCAGAGATATCAACCTGCCTAGGGACCTACGCGACTGTATTTCAAGCGGAAATTGTGTGCCAAAAGGTTGGAACGAGCAACGTCTAAATTGGTAGCAAATTGCCAAAAACGACTCTCCTCGATAGGAAGACTTAACAGATTGTCTCTGCTCTGGATTCCTGGCCATACTGGCTTGGAAAGCAATGAGGCTTCTGACTCCCTTGCAAAGGAGGGTACTGCAAGCAGCTTCATCGGACCATAACCTATTGGCATCGCTTTAGGTTTACCCAAACAAACATTAAACACCTGGATGGCAAGAAGAGTTAAGGCCTTCTGGTAAAATCTTTCAGGATTGGCTCACTCCAAGGCGTTCATACACCCTTCGGAGCTTGAAACCAAATATTTGTGGGGCTGTCTGAATCATCATATGCAGAGAATCGGACTGTCGTCAGACAGTGTGTCTCATTTCTGTTTGTCTCACATACACACTTTTGACCTAACCCTTAACACTGTTTCAAAAATACCTATACTTTTATGTTATCTAATCCAGGAGATTTATTATTATTTCTCAATCAAAAAGTATACGGGTTATGTGGTTGATACAAAAAGATGGTGATTATCTATCATCAGCTAGTGATTTTTTTTTATTTTCAGCTAGTGGTTCCACAATCGACGCCACTCAAGAACTATTAACTCTGTCATTGTGCAACATATTTGGTTCCTTTTTTTCTTCGATGCCTATCACTGGATCCTTTTCGAGATCTGCAGTGAATCATGCCAGTGGCGTCCAAACTCCCTTTGGGGGAATTGTAACAGGTANCAACTGTGAATTGTGAATTGACACATATAACTTGTAAATTACGACCAGCGTCTGTACACAGCAAATTCCCCCCATGAACACTTTCTACTCGACACAATGGATGTCAGCATTTATTGCAAATTAATTTATTACTGTTAATCGAACAAAAACTAGACACACAATATTGAAACACCTAGCCGAAGTTTGATTCAACTAGTGCAACTTAAACTTGGAAAACATATCATATATTAAAGTCAATTGAATATAGATTTGGTAAGGATATAGGTTAGATTTTGTTTTCATTAACTGACGTCTGTGATGCTGAGCACTAAATGCAGGTGTGACGATTGCTGTCTATAGACGCTTGTCCTAATTTAACTGAGATTTCACACTTATAACTTTGAACTCACAATTTAAACTGTCAACGCATTTCCTTTCAGAAGAAATAATGGAACTTTCTTCGGAAGTTCAAATTTCAAACAATCTTTGCAGACAGGTGGCCCTTTTTCAAATATAAGTAACGCTAACTACATCACACATTGACAAATTGACTCAAAAGTTCCTCTGACCGGAATAGTAATAATTAATAACAGACAATAAATAAAATCTCTGGATATTTATATCTTGGGTTTGTAGTCACAATTCAAAGTCCATATTAAAATTCTCAATTCAAAAAATAATTCGTTTGTTATAATAGTCTAAACGTGGAGATTATATAGAAAATGATTCTCGCTGTCATGATTTTTCATCTACATTAGGTATTACAAACAATAAATGCCTGACTCATAGTTATAGTTGGGGAACTAGAACGAATTTGGATGTTTAATTCTTCGTATTTTTCAGACTCACGATGGAAAAGAATATATCATGATCACGCCAGAAAACAGTTTGTATTTTCCATCTATCGATTTCATAAAAACAAACGTAGGAAAAGCAGGAGAAACTTCCAAACACCTTCCAGTCGTCATAGACTGTAGATATATATTAGGTATGTCTTACAAGTTAAGATAATTTCACTATCAAATATTCTGCCAGTATTATACAAACAAATAATGATTCCGTGTCACTAAATTACGCCTGAATTGAATGATATTCACCTCAATTCCTAATATTTTTTTCAATTTGATCAATTTGCATTTTCGGAATCATAAACAATCAAACTAGAATAGAATCGATAATTGATCAAAATTCTATTTTCAGGTGCAGATTTTACAGCAGCCAAAGGGATTTCATCTCTAATAAATGAATTTATAATGAGAAAACAGCCGTTGTTCTTCTTGAATGTGAGAAAAGAAGTGGTGTCGATATTTCAAGAAATTATTCGAGAAGATTTCAAGTATTTCAATTCCAAAGAGGAATTAGAGAAGATTATTGAAGGTAAAAGGAACATCAATAATAATATCGTTCATTTTTTCTAAATGAAACTGAAACTATCTGTAGGGCATATGTGCTACATCCGCTTCTGTTTCAGAAATTCTTGTAGACCAAGTAGGTTAGTTCTGACGTTAACGCAAAATGATGTCGATAGGCAATACTAATATTTTATCGTAGAAACAAATTAGTGAGGTTATCGTAAAAAAATGCCCTATGTGATGTTCGTTGACATATGAACTCTGTGTCAAATTCGAAAATGTATTTCGACCGGTAATTGATGAATTCGTTCCATTGTTCGCAATTCGCATTTGAGCACCGGGTAAAATGAATTGATACCGTTTTTTTGTGTGGGTGTTCCAAAAGTAATGATCCAAGTATAACGTTACATTACATATAGTACTTAATTTGTAAAATATTCGTATATTTTGATTTTCAAATTGAAATTGCCCTCTCCAAATATATTTTTCGAAATATAAAAACAAAAGATCCGTATAGGAGAGAATTTCTACCGATGATGGCGCTACACAAATTGCTAACGGCTGATCGGAATAACTGAACATATGTTGTGTTGATTTAACAGGTACAGTTAAAAATAAATTACTTTCATTCACAGCAATACATGAAAACAGCTGGAGAGGATTCTGTGTTTTTGTTTTACCATCTGGCTTAGTTTAAATATGTCCGGTAGATGTCGCTTCTGGACGATGGAATTCCCAAAAATGTGACGTAATTCCTGTTTTACTAATGGCCAATCTACATATGATGTTAATAGGTGCGTTTGGTTCTCACTGATATTATAGATTGAGTCGTCCCGGCAAAAATTATTCGCTGAGCGAACTAAAGTCATCTAATACCACTAGAGAGGATCCCCGCATGTAACATTATTAGTAAAATATTTTGATCTCTGTTCAATAGGTTAACACAAAAGCTAATGTGTGTTCTCATCATAATAAGTAAATATTTCCAGTTCAATACTAACTAAATAACTAACTAAAAATGTTGGCAACGTAGCCTATGATCAACACTGTTGATAATTAGAGATTTTTATGGATTCACAAAAGTAATTTAAAGAAATCGGGAAACTTTCAAGCATATGCTTGCATAACCTAAATTAATATTTTATCTCAATGTCATGACGTCACATCTGCCTCTCAAATTACATTATCACGTTAAAGAATTCGAAAGTCTGTACCGTCACACAAACAGCGATATAAACGATATCTATCGTTTTTTTTAAGCGACCCACGTAAATGAAATCAAGGTAGACATGTTAGTCGACAGATATCCCTGAAAATTCAACACGTAGAGCACGCAACCTTTGCTTCAGATCTCCCAAGTATAGCAAATATTTTTTTGCCAGTTTTCATCATCTCCTGAAGACGATAACTTGGTTGCTGAAACGCGCGTCGAGAAGAGTATTGCATTTCTGGTGATTGTCCAAAGTTCTCGTTTTTGAACCCTGAATTCACTTTGTGAAAAGATTTTATTTTGAATTTATTGGCAATTGTTGAAATGTTACTTAAGTTCAAAAGCCCAGGAGATCAGGCAAACCATGAATTTCTTCACAACAAATGTATTTCAACAGAGGACATACAGAACTTTTTTGAAATTAATTATACATTAACTTTATTGTTACAGATCTGTGCAGTGTTGACTGCGAATTAGAAAATCTACTTGACCCTGATAATGCAGATCTACACAGGCGAAACTTCGATTCAAAAGAAGAAACAAATAATTTTGTAGTGTAATTTAAAATCATTCGTATTTGAAAATGGTATTTATTGTTTGAATGTCAAGTACAAAAATTAAAATATATTTTGTAACTAGTTTTTTAATTGAACTTTCAGAATTAATCAAAATATGTTTTGTTGTCAAGGAAATATTCTGTCGACACTATCTGTATAGTTAAAAAGCATTCAATTTAAAATGTAATGTGAAAGTTGAAGAAAGTAATTGGCCTGAACGAATGGTTCCTTTTGATAATTTGATTTATAGCCAGTCTTCAAGTATGCCCACTGAATATATGTGAAAAGTTTTCTTTCCGTATATGGTGAATGTTCCTCAATTTGGGTTATTATAGCAAATTGATGTTTCAAATGTTGGGTTTTAATTTTTAAAGGGATTTGTTTCTAAATCACATATTGGCAACAGCGCCTAGAATGCTAGATCGGAGTAGATATTCTACTTTAAAAAAGGAAAATTATCTTTATAAATCAACAATTAAGGCAAAATATAAATTATAGTTCAATACCACCTCCACAAGCCACATAAACAACATTTGTTTTGTTATTTATTTATATAGAGGAAGATAGGTTAGGTGTACAAAATGTCATATGTCACAGAATGTTTCGGAACTCGGAACATAAGTAAACAGAACAGCACGCCTCTGAAATATGTCATCTTTATTTGTCTCATACAGGTAACAGATTCATTATCCTTTATTAGCTATAACCGATGTTGCCAAATGGTGAAATTGAAACGAATCCCTTTGAATGTTGAATGCATTATTTCATTCCTTTTTTTTAAGTATTTAAATAATTTTTTGAAGAAAAAGGTTGAAATGATAAGTTTGAAATGCGTTGTTTTAGAGCTCTTTTATGAACTACTTGATTTTCGTCAGGATGAACATTCCCCATTGGGCAAATTTCGGATATGCGGTTGGTTACCTCGTTCACAAGCAGATAGGGCGATGACAAAACTGTTGTTTGGTGTCCACTTCAGCTTAGTTCAAAGAATGATACTCTGAAGGAAATCGGCTTTCAATAATCGGAAATCATCGACTGTATCTTGATGATAGACACTACCTTGCACTGACGAGTGGCCAAACAACCCGAAACCGGTCTGCAAGTGTGTTACAATAATTGAAAAGCGGCAGTTGTATCGCCAACAGCATATGCTGGAATAACTTCAGTGAAAAATCCTGCACGGACGCCTGTCGGATATAATCCAACGCCCTTCGTGGTATTAGCCAGGGAAGTAGTTGTTTTCTGATAGGTGTCAGTCCATTAACCTACAGTGTAGGAAGTTGAGACTGGCCTGAACGATTTGTGCCTTTAGATGATTTAGTTGAAAATAGTGTATCATTCAACAGTTGAGAAATGTGGTCATTATTTATGAAAATGAAGTTTGTCAACGCAAGGCGAGCATCGTATATCATTCGAGCGAGAAATGTCTATTTTTCGCGAGTAGAATACTATACTTATAACAGGGATATACCTTTCGATTTCATAACAAGAAATAACCTTACGAAAGCACTTGAAATATTTCTGATTTTTGTTATTCTATTTATCAGAATAATTCATCATATCAAAGGGACCAAACTGGCGAACTTATAAGGTGTACCCCAAGGGCCAGTCTGAGGCCCTTCACTCTAAATATTATACACTATAATGTACCCGACACTGTGAATTGATTTATGGTGCATTATGCTGATTATTGCTCTGTGGTTTTCAGTTCAAATGATACCTCTTCTCAAAAGAATCAATATATTTACCTACTTGAAATTCTTGAAAGACTTTGCAGTCTATAATCTGAAATTGAACACCAATAAAACACAAGTCGTAACTTTTACACTGAATGGCACCAGTAGTGATAGTAATTCTAGCAATGGGAATCTGTTCCTTAATTGTCTTTTCCAGGTCTAGGTCTTTTCAGTTGACTCAAAATTTAACTCGAAGACTCATATAAATAATACTGCAACAACTTGCAACATTACTGGCATACTATTGACACATTGAAGATTGTATTAGATATGGTGTCATCCTTTGGGGAATGTCTGCAGACACTCAGCAAATATTCACTATGCAAAAACAGTGTTTGAGAAAAATTTGCAACCAGTTTAATTGCCTAATTTCTCATTATAACAGAAATAGTATCGTCAAGAAGCAAAACTTAAAAATTCAAAATACATACACTCAAACTAGGACATACAGTACATTTTAAAATATGAAATTGAGTTTATTATTGTTATCTGGACACAAATTAACCACCAGCCCTTTTGAATTACTCTTGAATTTACTTGTGAGCAGATAACTCTTATATGGTGGTATGATTGAAGAACCTTATTGCCATGGTAATGAAGCTTCCATTGGTGGTTACTAAGCAATGCTGTGGCATAAAGAGATTATGGTGGTATGATTGAAGAACCTTATTGCCATGGTAATGAAGCTTCCATTGGTGGTTGCCAAGCAATGCTGTGGCATAAAGAGATTATCACATTTCTGATTGTATAATATGGTTGCAATTTACTTACTAATGACACTTTCTGTTTTTGATACAAGCTACATCTTTCCTACGGGAAAGACATTGGGAAATGTATAAAGGTGAAATAGTCAAGATTATAAGTTTTTGTTTAGTCATAATTAGTTGAATTTCCTCAGAAAAGAAGTCCGTATGATGTTTCAGATGCATGCTACTCTCAAGTACATAAGAAATACAGTACTTCTGCAAAGCAGGAAAAATAACACTGGGCAATTCAGAAGAAAAATCTATCATGTGGTTCTGCCAATTACGTTTTGGATACAATATAACACCTAAAAACTTTTAGAGATTGTTGGCAATATTTCAGCTCTTTCATAAAGGAAGCGAGGTTTATTGTATAGAATATTTATAACCAGGGTGATTATCACAAAACATGGTATCATCGACATACTGAATGGTATTGAAAGGACTTGTGTATTGTGAAAGTTCATCAACATTCAATATAAATAGAAGGAATCCCACAATAGACCCCTGAGGCATCCCTGTTGTACCAACTTTTGTACTCAAATTCTCTAGTATGGAAGTTTTCTGAGTAAGAAGCCTTTCAGGGTTACAATATACATATTTTACTGTTTCTCCCCTTTCGAAGGATTCCACTGTACCTCGGGCCAATTCATATGTGGCTAGCGAGTTTGATAAATTTCGTGTGAATCCTTACTGTAACAATTGGAGGAGTAAGTTATTTGGGAATAACAAGTGTATTACTCTAGCATTTTTTATTCATTTATTGCACGGGATCACCCCTTTAATAATAGTACAAGCATCAAATTCAATAAATATTTATAGAAAATTTTAAAATTGAAGAAAATACTAAAAATGTAAAAGTATTTGTCAAAATGAACTCAAGCATGTGAAGAATGTGAAAGGATTAAGATAAACAGAATTATAGATTATACTCTTCAAAATACAGAGATACATGGAGAGTATAATATAAAGGATAGAAATAAGTAATGAATGAATACATTGATAATTTGGTGTATAATTAATCTTCAAGTCCCACTCAGAAGACATTTGAATTTTGATAGGCCTAAACCTATGATCCGTATATTTAGATTTTTTTCATTGATCATTCTAAGTGAAGGATCAATAGGAGATTGTATTTCATTTATTGCAGCTTCAATGGGTTGTTTTGAAATGAGTGTAATAGAAATGAGATAAAAATCTATTAGGGGGAGAAGGGTCATTTTAGAAATTGTAGGGATCAATTTTAAGAGACTTCGTGTTTTTAACAGATCACTAAAAACACTTATCCCCAGAGAACTAATACTGACGGTTTGAAAAGCCTACTCTCTGGGAGATTATATGTATATACCTGTTGTAACTAGTTCTTTCAATCCACTCCCTAGCGATCGAAGTAACACATATAGTCAATGATATATACACCTACCAGTATATTATATTATTCAAAAAACCACTTCAGTGAATTTATAATGCTTTGTTTTTCCCTTTTCATACAATTTTCTTCAAAACAAAGAAAAAAGGTACAAAAAAAAATTAGTTTAATGAAAAATATCTTATAAAGTAGTTGTCAAATGAATGAATTGGAGATGATGAAGCTCAAGAGCTTGAATTATTCAAATGCAACGGTGTCCAACATAGCTCCCAAACACTGAACAATGTTATTTGTCATTAAAACGTCAACTTTCTCCTCCAAATGCCTTTTCGGATCCTGTTTGCCGACGTTCTTGATCGCTAGTTGCTCTGGTGTCATCTTTTCCTCGTCTTCTAGAGCTTTGTTATAATTTTTAGCCAAATCCAGCATGTCAGACACGGTTTTTTCATTTACACTACAGTTCTCTGCATAGTCCGCTAAGGTAAGGCCATCCATCCAGGACTTTTTGTGTAAGTTGAGAAGCATTTTCTGTTCCAGTTCATTTTTTCGATAATTGATACTTATCGAGTAATAATGCCTATTCAAACCGTGAATGAGAGCTTGCACTGAAGGCTTCTGGAGGTGTCCTAAGTTGGAGGTTGTTTGTCGAGGTTCTTGACCCAAAACCATCATGTTAGGGTTTATCAACCTAAAAAATAAAATGACAGCTGTAAAAATCACAAATATATATAAAATTACTTTCCATAATCTGATAAAATATGAAAATTGTAATTAAGAACAGTATACATTGAAATTACGCAGTAACTTATCGAGGTGAACTGAATAGTTTGCCCTTTCTACACGTATATACAGTTCTCCATTACAATTTTCACTGTTTTCAGATTGTGGAAGGTGAAAATACTCAAAGAAAGTTGACATCAACTCCGATTTCCTCCACAAAAAAATGACATTCATTCAAAATTACCTGTAAACGTGTATTTACACCAAATGAGCAAAAAAACAATTGTGTCGATTTCGACACATTTGACACAATTAAGACACATTTTGAAGACTTTGTATCACGGGTGACTGTTTTTGTCAACAACGAAATGTCACGTCAGCAGGCAGAAAGATCAAAATGTTTCAGTGTTTTGTCTCTGTTTTTATAAATAGAGTTTGCTATGTGTTAACGGTCGGCGACAACAACCAAACAAATATTCAGTTCACTATTTTCTTCCGATGTGTGACTTCATGTGACATTACTACTTAATTTAAAGTGTTTATCTGTGGCAAATTTCGATGATGCTCTTTCTCCATTCATTTCTATGTCATCATTTATCAAATCTGCCATAATTTTATCAGTTACATAATCTATTCGTCTTCTTGACAATGATCTCATCCAGTATCTTGTTTTTTTTCGCTTTCACTCATTTCGCTCAAAAGATTCAATTATACAAAAAAGTTTCTGTCGTGAAAACAACAAAAAACATTTTACAACAAAACACGCGACCCAGATTAGTTTTTGTCTTGTTTGGAGGAATTTGAGTTTCAAGTTTGTTTTCCAAACTAAATCAATTTTTTTGTTTCTATTTTTGAAACTGAAACAACTGAAGAGATTGAGAAAACTCAAACACAAAAATGTTTTTACATATACAAGTATATTGGGGGTTTCTATCACAAACGTCATAGATGTAGTATAGTATAGTGTAGTATATATAAACTCAAGTTCTGATTTGGACTTGAAAGTGAAATTAAATTTGTTTTTGAAAAAAATTGATAAAATCAAGATTTACGTTAAGAATCGTTTCCAAAGGTTATCTGTGTGGCTAGTAGTTCATAAATTAATATTAAATTCTTCAAAAAGATGTTAGATGTTCCAGTCCAACTGATGAAACTACCGTGAAGTGAAACACATCTTCAATTAATTTTATTGTGAAAATTATGGAATTAACAGCATGGAAAGGACACATAAATGTAGTTCTAACTGAAAATTTGTTGAAAATTAACCCAGGCCAGAAAAATGAATGTTTACCAACTTACAAATTGTGGTTGCAAAGAAAGTTTCACTAGCAGTATTTCACTGAGCGATATTGTGAAACCCTGCCTTCTTCAAACAAAAAAACAACTTAGAGTCTCACCTGAAGGCATCGATTACAACTTTGCCTTTAACAGACTGAATTGGGTCTACTACAACAGCAACTGCCCTTTCGGAAAGGGCTTCAAAACTTTGCTGGGTATTGATATCGACACCCGACAGCCAACAACCGAATCCTGGATGGGAATGATACCAGCCCACCACCATTTCTGGTCTACCAGTCTGCCGTAACATGTCCAACATCTTAGCTTGGAAAACTGGATCTACAGCCTCTACACTAACACCTGTACCTGTCTGTGGCATCGCAAATACATCAATAACTCTGACTGTGTAATCGTCTACAAATTCACCTGGAAATTTTAAAGACATTAGAACAAATCACACCTTGCAAACCATAATTTGCGTACCTAACATAAGCCCCATTACTTCCATTGGTACTCCTGCACGGCCGTGCTTCAGCATCTTCAGTAAAGCCAGAGAGGAAATATACACTTGTTCAGCTGTATCTACCACAGGTGCATCTGAAGGAGGAGGTGCTTGACTCAAACCTGGCATACCTCCTCCAAGTCTCAAAAGTCGGTCCATTTCAACTGAGAAATATAATCTGAATTTGCGAAAATATCAGTACCCGTACCCTGTCTAAGTTCCGAGCGTACGTTGTTCACAAAGGATATTGAAGATAATTGTTTGTAATGCTGAAATTCCCCAAAATTTGCAACTCACCACTTATTTGACAGTGTTGAAAGGATCAAAAGTAATCTTCTTCTTATTCTTTTCGATTCAATGGCCTCAGCAACTAAGACTATTCGGCCAGTTGGTAACGAAAGTTGTTGTTAAAGCCAAATGTGGCCACACAAGTGGACCTGGTGCGGGCCCATCCACAATTGGGTTGAAATTACTATCCAGGAACTTGTCAAGCATGGCAAGCTGAAAATAATGCATTTATATCATACAGGCGAAAACAATGGTTTTCTAACCACTTGATAATTGACGTATTTTTCTTTAGGAGCACAGTATGTTCATTTCAATTTAAATGAAGTCACCTTCACCGGTTACTAACGGTATCAACCAATGGAACAAGTTAATGGCTCGTGATAGTTAACAAAAATACGGGAGCAGAGGCCAGCCATAAAAATCAATAACATATTTTTTCACAACTCACACCTGAACTGTGATTGAATTACTATCCATTTGTCATTATTAAAGTGAATTCAAGGGTATGTTAGGTTTGTATGAAGATGTGGAATATGTACCTAATCTGTGTTTTTGACATAAACAAGATGCATCGAAAACTCCGACCTATGCTTACACACGTATCTGTATCTGTAGAGTAGGGAGGGTGAGTGTAAGCTCACGCACTTAGGCTACATGTGACCCATTGTCCATCCTGTCCTTTCCAGGAAGGTGGACAGGTCGCTGGGAGACATCTCCTTTATATCGGCAGGTGTAGGCCAAGACTCTCCAAACACACACTCTCTTATATTGACGATAACTCCGGGCACTCGCACAGGACATGCCTGACAGTCTCATCTTCCTGTTCACACATCTTACATAGAGGTGTGCCCACTAGCCCCATATTATGGAGGTGTTTTCTTAATTGACAGTGGCTAGTCAGAAATCCTACTGTAAGGCATAGATTTTTCCTGGTCATCCCCAGATATTTCTTCGGCGTCAGCTTCCCAGGGTCGCCCAAGGTGATCCTGGCAAGATTACATACTTTGATTCCATCCCATCTCTTTAAGGATTGAGCATGGGTGTAACATTTGACTAGTTCCGCAATTGTCGAAGTCATCAGGCCGTGGGTGCTACTGGGTCCTAAAATTCTTAGTCCAACCGCTTCCTTGGCTAAAGAGTAGGCAATACGATCATCTTTACTCCTGTCGTGCCCTTTAACCCACCTCAGGATAATGCTATTGTTAATGTTATTATCTACCGAGGCTTTGGCTAAATCTTGGTGGCACTCTAAAATGTGGGTTGCCCCGACGAACTCTCTTTCGAGGGCCCGACTTTTTGACGGTTCCGCTGCCGGGTTCCGGAATAGAAATCGGATTAAAATCCAGCTACCGATATAAATAACGAATCGTTTATCAGCGACTTTTTACGGAATATTATGAACTTGTTCCAGTTAAATTCTGTGCGCTAGCTGCTTGATGTGTCTTGTGGATTTTACATAGATAGAATCACAGACATAACCTTAAATTTTGAAAATATATTTGTGTATCTATGGAAAATATGAAACTTTGATTCAGAAGATAAAAAAATTGATCTAACTAGATTTTCTCCAATAATGGAAAATACTGAGAAAAAACAAACTGTGTTCTCTAGGTATTGTAATGGACCCCACGGATTGGGTTAGTAATGGAATCTACTCATACTAAAACAGATGTAATATTTCATTTTCAGGAGATCCAGATGATTTATTTATGAGAAAAGTGGAAATGAATGTATTGATACCGAAGAAAATGCGTGAGAAAGCCAGAGTTGAAAAATGTTTCAAAGAGGTTGAAGAATTTACAGAGTGCTGTAAAAACACTGGCCTATTGATGGTGGTAAAGTGCAGAAAAGAAAATTCATCTTTGAAGGAATGCTTAGTTAACTGGTTGAGTAATGATCAGTTCAAAGAAGAATGCACACAGGAATATTTAGCAGAAAGGTCGGAATATAGAAGAACTGGCATTTCTCGGAACAAAACACAGAGAATGGGTTCAATGTAATTGATTCTTAAACAATTAATGAAAAATGAACAGCACTAGGATTGAGAAGAATTATAATGTAGTTTTAAAAATAAACATTTCAAGAAAGTTCTTGTGTTAACATCCATCGTTTAACTAACAACTCGTTCACCACAAAACTACCCAAATTTGTGTAGTGAATATCTTCGTTTTGCTGCCCTGTAACTTGACATATCATCAACTCCTTTCCTGCCGTTTCGCAGAGTCTATTTAAACTCAATAATGAAACATTGTCCAGTGATTTTCTCAACATACTTTCATTTCTTGTTGAATCTTCGTTCATGAAGTCTATGATCACTACATAGGATGCATGAAAGAAAGGAGGGCCTTGTTTATAGAGCACTAAAATAAACTGTGTTAGATGTAATTTATTTATAAAATCCAGTACTTACAATAGTCCCCACCAAATTTTATACCTGGCTTCACTACCCAGTTTTTAGCTCTAAAATGGAAGTAAACAATATAATTTTGTTTAAAA
This sequence comes from Leptinotarsa decemlineata, assembly GCF_000500325.1. NCBI lineage: Eukaryota > Metazoa > Arthropoda > Insecta > Coleoptera > Chrysomelidae > Leptinotarsa > Leptinotarsa decemlineata. The sequence goes on from NW_019289503.1 coordinate 344,741, forward strand.
TGAGGATCTGCTTCCGAAAATAATTTCCAACATTCTTCAGAACTTAAAATATTTTTGCCATTGAAAATATTCAAGCACTTCACAGTTTCTGACAGAAAGAAAGATTCCTCCAGACTGAGCCAAACTGTTTCTTTCAGTCCTGACCTATCGATTTGGTACTCTGGCCTCAAATTTGTGAAATAATCTTCATTATCGTCTTCAGAGTCAGGAACAACTATAATTTTCCTGATATCTTTACTGGAAGTCTGTTCACTCCAAGCTTTTCTTTTTTTATATTGCCTATTTCTCAATATTTCAGTCCTTTTATCACCAAACTGAGGGTAGTTTCGTGAAAGATTTGCTTTTCCAAAATACCCCATTGAAATAATTTTTTTCATGTCCTCTTTGTCGGTAATACAAACTGAAAATCCATTGAAAAAACCATTAATTCTGTGAACTGTACCATCCTTCTTCAAAATAACTGGGAGAGGTAGGTTTTTGGAAAGTTTGCAACATTTCTTGGGTCTGGGCTCCGTGAGTTCCATTTTTGAACTTGGCGGTACAAGCCTCTCGTGACCAACTGAAAAAGATCTGCTGTCCTTTTCCTACCTACGACAAAATCATTAAACGTCAGGTGAAAAGGTTACCTAACCTATGTCAATAATCACAAGACTGTCAGCTGTGTCAAGATCTAGTAAAAAGTTGGGCTGGTGAAGCAAAAAAGTTTTCGGCTATCGGTTTGGATAAAAATTGCAAAAAATGGCATCGAACCTAGCAGCGGCCGGAACAGATCCGAAAATTAAAGAAATAATAACGTCTTTAGATGACGACAAAATAGGTAAGAATTTTAGTGCGTACTCACTTAAGGAAAATTATTTATTTGGCACATTAAGAAACGAATGAAGTATTGTTGAGGATTTTCACTACATTTACCTAATTTTTCATTAATTTTGTTAAATTCTTACAAAACATTTGTTTTCTATTTGTAAAAATAGGCGTGTTTTGAATTCACGTGACATAAAATGGTGTACTATACCAGTGACTACCAAAATTTGTTGAGAAGTTTTATTTTTGGAATTGTTTTTGGTTTATAAATAGAAAAATCTGATGAAATCAAACGATTGTCGAATGTGTTATTCAAACTATGGCTATTCCAACAGATATGTTGGCTGCTACCAGTGTTTTGCAGCAAAGGGCAACTGACATCAGGAATCAGCATGTTAACTGGCAGTCTTATTTTCAGTGAGTACTACAATCTTCTAATTAATATTTCTCCTGATGTGAGGAGTATGCTATTTTCATTCATTCACATTAATCCTTGAATTAAATCCATATGGCAGTAAGAGGCAAATAAGTGGATGCGGGATACTATTCACCAACCTTTGATAATATAGTACAACTACTGTTTCTATTATATTATTACACACTCTTTTTTCAGATGAACAAATAATTTCAATAGTAAAAATCTCGTTGTAGCTACTTTGTTTCACTCAATTCCACTAGATGTCACAATCTTTTAAATGACTTGTATTTTATGTTTCAAGTGGTACTGATTTCAATCATTTATAAATAAAAACCATATTAGTGAGGTTGAGAAGAAAAGTTGGTTTGTAATTCATTCCTGTAATCTCAGGATGCAATAATTAGTTTGTTTGTGCATTTCATATCATCTTAAAATTTCATCTTAACGAAATTGTTGCGCAACGTAATGTTTTATGTTACGAACGAACCTATACTGTTCTAATATAATTCTAAATTTTCTTCATAATTGGGAATGGTGCAGTTGAGTGTAAAATAGCTGGTATTTGTGTCAGAACTTCGTCCATGGAGACCACTAGAGGGAAGGATCGAAGGCAGCTTAAAACTTCATTCATTAAAAAAAGATTTTTCGTCCATCATAAAAATATCTATCATGGAAATTGAACTTTGCAGTGAATTTTTGAGTGGATTTGTTTCAATTACCACCAATACAAAAATTCTTCTTACCTCTTCGACCTAATATATCCAGAAAAATAACCATTTTTCTGAAGCTGTTATTTGATTGGCTGAAAGTTGGATACCATTGCCTATGAGGTGAATGTCATTTATAAGTTGGAAAAAGTCAAATAAGGTTCTGACTGTCAGTTCGTCTGTTGTTGTTTAAGTGTCAAAATAGCTGGATGTTCCTCAAGGATTTGGCATTTGTTTAAATTGAGACGTAGAATTAACAATTATTCTGTTCTAAAATAACAATGAGTCGTCAATTACGACTTCGAAAAAGAATTCTAGTATTTTTTATCACAAGTAAGTTGATCAATGCTTTGATATATAACTCATTAAAATTCGTTGACCCAGCAGTATGGATATATAGTTTTATAGAATGTTTTTTGAACAGTCCTTTTGGTGAGACTCTTCACAAACTATTGTAGAATTTTCTCAATGTTGAGTGATGATGCATTTTCAGTAGGTCAAGTGAAGGATTATCCATTCAGTGTCATCTAAAGTGTAATTTTTTCAGTGAAAGGTTTGCCATTTACAATATGGATCATTTAACAACCAAAGAATGAGTAGAAATGTGGTTCAAAAGTGGCCATTTTTCGAGCATTACGAAAAGATTAGGTAACCGTGAAATCTCATTTATTTATAAAGATTTTATTCGCCAGTTGTTTCATATACACTGTGTCAATTTTAAAACTTACAACTCACCCCCATCAACCCCCTAGGCCCCACCCACCAAAACACAATAAATTTAAATTGCAAACCCCTAATTCTGAATGATATTTTCTCAATAAGGTAAAAGGGTGTTTTTGTTGTAATGAGCTTATGGAATAGTGGAGCAGAGTGGAGCTTGCACCTGACCTTCATGTTCAACCGACCTAAATCTCCGAACAGGTGTGAAATGTGCTCTCGTTTTCCAGTTCTCGTGGTTAGTTTTGTATAAGACATTTGAAGTTTTTGAATCCGAAATGAGTTTACTCTCAAGAGACTAGGACCGTTGACTCCATCCGCGTAATTGGCGTGTAAAGAAATAATGTATTGCATAATAAAATTTGGCTTTTTTTGGTTAGAAATGTTCTATTAGAGAAAATCGTCTTCTAATTTGCATAACCTCGCTTCAGAATTGTTAGAAAATTATATGAATTTTATTAACACAGTCTATATCTAGTAAGATACTTAGATATCATATTTTCACAGGTCTCAGATGATATCACAGGAAGACTATAACTTCATTGTAGCTTTTGATGTCACAGATAGCGCTAAACGAGAAGCACTTTTGCAAAAGGATCGTAATCAGTGTGCCCAGACCTTTTTGAATCTGTTGGGACATGTTTCAAAAGATCAAACATTGCAGTACATCTTGGTTTTGGTAGATGATATGTTGCAGGTAGGTGTTTCTTTTGTGAATAATCACTCATAAAGGTGCTTACTATCAATACGATTCCATTTATTTAGGAAAGTAGAAGCCGTGTGGAGATCTTTCATGAATATGCCAATAAAAAGAAAGAATCAGTTTGGGGACCATTCTTGAACCTACTTAATCGACAAGATGGATTCATTACCAACATGACATCCAGAATCATTGCAAAAATCGCATGTTGGTCCCATACTCCGATGGAACGATCTGATTTGCACTTCTATCTGACCTGGTTGAAAGATCAGTTGAAAACTCAGGTATCAAATATTAATTTTACTATTTTTTTTTTATTTGATGAGCATGAATTTGTATGAAAAAAATCACCAACTCTTTTTTATATTTTTGTGAAATCAAACACGAACTGCAAAACCAAATTATAGTTATCAAACAAGATGGAAAGATGCCAAGGTTTTGCTTTTATAAACCTTTACTTGAATAGTTTGTTAATAGAAACGAATTATTTTTGAAGGGGTATGATTTTTATGAAAATAAATTATTTCAATAAAAGGAGTTGGTTTTTTCCCAGTCATTCAAAAGCTATTTGAACTTCCTGTCGCAAGAAATCTGCAGCCTAATGATGAGTTCATTTAAAATTCAAAATTTCTTTCAAGCTGGCCTGCATGTTATTTTGCATTTAATAGTTTTTGATTGATTTTCTTAATAATCTATTTCTACTTTATTTCAAGGGGTTTCCTATGAGTTCTCTAGCTTCATCGGCTCTCCATTATGTTAGCTTGATAGCAGTGGCATATAGAGAAATTCTGTTCTTTTTTTAGTTAATATTCTTAAAAAAAAAGTTATGATAGTACTTTCGATACTACTTCGACTCTGGATATGTCACTGCTTGATTCTCTTTCATTTGTACGTCTAGAATAACGTTGACAAACGTTAACATGAGGTCTTACTAACCTTTCTCTATTGTCACTTAATTCTATTACATTTTTTTAATTCAACGTTAAAATCGAGAGCATCCTCTTTAGGTTGAAACAGTAACTTAGAACTCCACTTGATTCTCTTATTCTTTATACTAAAGGGGAAGTAAACAATCCTGTAATGAATCGGGAAACACAGGCGTGGAAGGGAAATTTTTAAAATGTAATTGGGATTTTATAAATTAAGAGTTGGTAAAATATATCAGCTAGGTTATTGAAAGTATTGAAATATTGGAACTGAATATAAGCTTGCAAAGATAACTAGTAAATGATTCATTGTCGTAAAAGCCCCGCTGGGTTTATATAAACATTATTTCCCCACATTAAATTGCTGAAATTCGGAATATGGTATGATTAAAAATTTGAAATGATAAATAATCCCATTTGAATTGCAAACAGGCTATAATGAGTTGAAAACATTTTTTAACCAAATTTCAATTCATCATTTGTTAGTATACAATTGAAATGTCAAAAAATCAACTATTTTAGAACATGTTTAAGTATTGATTTCAAAGTAAGACTGAAAGCACTATCTCAGTGTGAGTAATCTAAGTAATTATAAATAAGATAGGAAACTGGAAAATCCATTCTTAAAGGGACATGAAAATCTACTATGATGAAATTCTATGTTAATTTGAGTTATCATTAGATGTACCACGAACAAGAGTTTCTATTTCTACATGAATAGAACAGTTAGGCCAAGTTCACGAATTTTAAAATGTTTCGAAAACAAGAATAACAAGTAGTTGGTTTGATACTAGAGAAACATTATTTCAAATCAATGGCATCACTCTGAATGAAATGAAATTTTCATAGTTACATCTAGCTTGGATTCTAAAGTCTTCAAAAAAACTCACATTTGCAACATATTCCAACACAATTCAAATTTATTTGAGATTATTACACACTTACTGAGTTTATTGAAGGTTATGTTAATTGGAGTTAGGTTAGAATTGACGGGCTTTATACATATTACATAAAAGTCAACATAAATTCCCAATTTGATTTTTGTGAACTAAAACTTGGCTTTTTTCAAATGCACCAACATCATATAGATGAATTCAATCAATAACTACACTCACTTTCTTTTTATGAAAATAATCTTTCAACACTAGTATATATTATATTATGTGTTTTCTCCCTATAGTAATTGATAAATTTGTTAACATTCAAGTCATACAACATGAGCAATAATATTAAACTCATTGTTATGATGAAAACTCTATGATTTTCTAGCAATGTTGACAAATCTACATAGAAGAGGTTTTCAAGTAAGATTTTATTATTATGTTGGTAATTTGTCTATTTACTGCATAAATTCTTCTTACTGTTGATTTCAGTGTGACAGGAACTCTTTTAATGTTGGCAATTCTGCAGGAAGTATACTTTCCAAACTTCAGTCCATAAAAATATTACCCTCATTTAAAAGTACCTGTTTTACCTGGTTGTATATCTCTTCAGTAGTTTAAAAATTAATTCAAAAGTTAAATAAACAAATTACAATGGCAAATACAGTTTTTTTGCTTTATATTTCTTCAATATTAAAGAAAAAATGTGGGAAACTTCTAATTTGCATGTAATGCCTATAGCTGGGATGAAATTAATTAAACATATGAATGTTAATATGAACTGTCATCGTGACAAGAGCATGATTGACATAATCTCATGAAAGAAACGAGTGATTTGTATTGTAATGGTATCTTAAACGTTTCTGATGAAATGAGACAAGTGTCTTGTCCCGAAACATACTAAGGATGATTGTCTTTCAGGTAAAAGAAATTTTTATGTTGAATGTATGCAAGCTGTAATTATTCAGTTACCAACTCAAAAGAAAGCTTCCATTATTTCATCCCCCTTACGTTACTGTGTCGAGGTACATGCTTTGACGTGTACAAACAAACTAGAGTTTAAAACAAAACATTTCTGTAGGAGAGCAAGTACAAAATGTCTTGCTCGGCCCCGCCCAGCATTCCCCATAAAAAAGACAAACGTAGTTGCATCGATATCATTCACGGCGCACACTCCATATTATTCGGGATGTCTCTCGAGGATGCAACTAGGGTTGCCCAAGAGGTTGGTGCTTTTTTCTGGAAAAGAGCAAAAAACTATCTAAATAAATTTCACGGCGATCCAGCCGGCTGTGGTAACGTTTTGTGTTCTGTGCTTCAGGTGTTCTAACAATAACACATTCTGTCGTTCTATGTCGTCATTTACTTATGAAACGTGTGGGTTTACTGTTCCTTGTAAGTTCCGTCTTGCTAGAATAACCGACTTAAGAGTTTTTTTTTTTGATAAAACTGAACATTGCATTATCTGAATTGAATGAACATCAGAGTTTTCAACGAAAAGCGAAAGTAATAAGGTTGCTGTACAATTTGTTATAAGAAAACTCACCTTATTAGCTGACATGAATATTGTATTAGTATTAAAACCAGAAACCTATTCTGAAAATAACTAAATAAAACCATTTAATGTAGTTTTTGAATTTTGTGTAAGCAAACTTTTTTCAAATATTGACTAAAAGTCTTTTTTTGTGAAGGAAACCAGAGTTCTTTATTGACCTTTCTGAGGAAGTTCACACAGGTGTAGTAAGGGCAAATTTCTAGTTACTGCATAAGTTCAATATATTTTTAACAAAGAAAAATTTGCAATGAACACTGTTTAATTATTTTCATCGATAGCGTTACAGCAATCGCTTAACGTGATGGCGAGCGATCGCCCAGGTATAGACTCTTCCAACTAAATTACTATTGGACTACGATAAGCCCCTTGCCGGCCAGTGTAGTACCTATAATTAGTTTTTATTAGGGTAGCAAATGAAACATGACTTCTTTGTAATTTCTTTTCATATTCCATTTATTATTACCCTATAGGGAGTAGTACAGTTCATTAAAATGTTATATAATGATTCACTTATTCAAAAATGAACTTTTGTTAGGCGATGACATGGCCGCGACCCTGAGAGAGAGAAAGAGAGAAAGTGGGTAATTTTTTTGAGAGGTCATAAACTTGGTTTAGTTTTTGCCTTTGAAGGAGGCAGCCATAACCCTGTCACCGAGTTGGAACCTGGTCAGCATCTAAAAGATATAGGGATCACTTTACTCCTACAGCTTGACTGGGATAAGCACGGGGTCTTTTTCAACATAATCGAAGACCTCAGCTTATCAAAGCATCTTGCTTTCCTCAGGTCGAGTGGCTGAAGACGGAAACTAAGGGGTTCATCATTGCCTGCCACGATGGTGTCTTCACCATCTTTGTCTGCCAAAGTCGCATGATGGGCATAGAGGGTTCTCATACCGAGCAAAGAGCCGGATTTATTTGTGAATAGCTTGTCCAGCATGTGGAGTCTCACCCTTTATACATCCGACATAAATCTGCTGTACAAGTGCTTTATAACCACTTCGGGTACTCTTACGGTATTGACGAGTCACCTGTGTTGCCTAATGTTCTAGGAAATATTGAATTCCATGCAGGTAATGGTGAGTGCTGAATTTATTGGAATTAGTCATTTATCATCCCTAGACTGATCAGGCTAGCTCAACCTCCCCCAAGAATTTCGTCAATAGAGAAGAGGAAAAACGGATGAAATATTGAAATGTTCTCTTCGAACTCCAGAGACTTCATATACATGGCCAGTACATCTTCTCAGGGCACAGGATTGTCCAATCTAATCAAATCACTCAACTCACAGTATCATTGGTTACTGATACCAGATGTCAGAGCTTCAAGGAGAGGGCCTGACCAGCGCAACCTTTCTAGCAAAGAAAATAATGGAAAATGAGCTTATTCATCCATCAAACAAATCACAAGGGTAACAAAAATTATCTCGATGAATAATGAAGTACATCCTGCGCTGTTTTGCAAATTAAACCTTTAAAAAAAAGAAAAAAAAGTATGTTTATGTTTGAAAGATCTTAGGATTCCCGTCATTAAGTAACAGTAAACCTTATAATTGTTCATACCCACTTAGCTTTATCTTATATATCCTTCATAAGGTATTTTTCGAACGTGCTCATATTTGTAAGAAAGGCGGTTATTTTAGCACTTTTCTTTGTAGTAGAATGTAGTATATTATCAGGCTAAGGTTTCCGCTTTGTATATTCATTCATCGCTAAGGGCCAAATGATTACAAATGGTCCATGCTTAGGTGTGGTACTAAACCTACTCTTCCTAATAACTATATTTTTCACGTGGGTCCAGCAACCTCACAACGGTATGTGCATATTCATTTTAGGGATTTTTCAACTAATTCTCTGATGATTTCCATCATCAGATCTCGAAATGATTTTTAGTGTTGTAACTTTTAGTATGAAGCTTTGGCCGCTTCGCAACCAACTTTAGATACCTTGAAGGGAGCTGCAACTGAACATTACTCGGAATCGTCGTTCGATCAACAGTCCTCCCCGCAAACGATATCGGTATACACATATATATTTTTGATAGGTCATACACTTGCTGGAGTCTTTGTGTAAGATTTGTAAGATGATGTTCAACTGTAAGTTCTGAAATTTATGACTCAGGAATGTCGTTTTCTTTTTTTTTATGTTGATGTGTTAACATTAAAAACAATTGGTCATTTTTGATCATCAACGGTAACCATTATTCATATATTAGGATAAACGTGGTCTACATAGAGACATGTATATTTATCAATCACTCGGTGATTAAAACACGTGTCGAGGGGTTGAAAATAACGGTTTGCTGTTGGGATAAAACTCCAGCAATATTCAAAAATATAGAGTTGCCCTCCTGATTTTATGGTTTAATCTTTGTAGGCAACCGAAATATCTATCTTTGTCACTCACATGGTATAGACTAAGGGGTTTTTACATGTGCATTGTGCACACAAAAACATGGGATTTACAAATTTTACCATCTTACAAGCTACCAAAACAAAACCAAACAATATCAACCAACCAACACGATAATCAAATTTTAACAAATGCAAAAGTAAGTAAACGTCATAAAGATATACACGGCCCTTAAAACAAAATCTAGTCGGTCGAATAGTCAAATTTTAATAAGTCTGAAAGTAAACAAATGTTTTCTAAAGAATACAAACCACTTAAAATAAAATCTAGTCAGTTTATTATTCAAATTTGAATAAATTCAATAATGANATTTTCTGTTCCAACAAATCTTATTCATAGGCTCCTGTTGATACATACCACTCTCATTCACCATAAAATACATGAACCACTCGGTTGATTGAATAAAAGTATATTAGACATGTCACTGACCTATGCTTTCGAAATACTTGTACATCTGACAAAGTTGTTCACTATCATATGCTTATTTTCACATGATTCGTTGTGAGAGAGTTATCATTCGTTCACACACACTCAAACTGGAAGTGCAAATTCCAAACTCGGGTGGGTTTACACAGTGTCACCGATAAAGTCCGTTTTATGTGAAATTTGATTTTGGCAGTAGATTTTGCTTAAGAAATGATGTCAAATGGCGTCTACAAAATAGGTCACGTGATTTCCTTAACCTGACAGGCTTTTGAAATAAACCTTTGTATACAGGATTCTGCCTATTTATCATTTTAGCAAATTTTTTTTCGTAGTCCCCGTTTAAAAAAAATGGGAAAAAAATTAAAACTTCACACATTTCCCGAAATTTTTCAAATTCAAATATTTGAAGGCTCCTCGTATATTACGTGTGTTTTACTGTATTTTGTTGGTGCACGTTTAGTTTTAGGGGATGCACAAACTTTTATCAAAAATAACTTTTTATCCAATAACCGTTAATAAATAAATTTCCCATATGGTGCATACTTTGGGGATGGCACTGTATAGTAATATATTGTTACAGGCTTGAATAATGCAATGCAATAGATGTTTCAAAAGTCATATCTTCTTTACAAAAACTCATTCGAGAATGGATGTAACAATATGTTCCTTTTTTTGTATATGGTTCGACTATAGATTTATATACTCGCTTGTATCTACATATTCGTACCAACGCTGTGCATGTAAGCATGTTTTATTAATTATCTTTGATTTTTCTATATTTATCAGGTGAGTGAATTAGTTTCAGTCTGCCATAAATCAAAAAACTGTAAAGTAAGGCATAGATATTCAAGGAAATTCCCAATTCTTAACAGTTAATTTAATGTAGCAAGCAGGTGAAATATTACGAAGAAAATAATCTAAAATAATTATAGGATGAATAAAGGGTGTCTGAAATATTATTATTTACTTGAATTCTCTGCGTTATTTTTGCAGCGTTTTGCCTATGCATGCCACACGTGTTTCGAGATTTTTTGCACGGAATATATTAACTTTTAATAACAATATTTTCTCATTAAAATTCTAATATTAGTTTTATATCCATATCATCCATTGAGATATATCGTTCGTCAGTTCCAAACTTTACAATTAGAAATACACCTGAAAGTAACGGAAATATTAGAGACATTAAAAATCGTTCATGATATGAGAAAGCGTATGTTATTGAATTTGGAATTAATGATTGTTCAATTCAAGTGTAACTTGTTCAGGTGTTATCCTATTTTTGTTTAAAAACGATTCATGCTTAAACCTTTTTTCTAAAATGTTGTTGATTGATTGCTTTATTGTTTGAAGAAACATGTTCTTATCACAAACCTTAGTTTAAAAGTGAACATAAAAGAAAAGTTGAAAATAATCATTGTTTTTGTAAATACATAGTTGACAAAATGGTTACGGCTTTCGCGGCTGAGGTTTTCAGTGTCACTATTTTTATTCGTCGATTTTTGGAATTTCTTCCTGACGTTTCGCTGACCCGAGGCCGGCTTCTTCAGAGGTTCATATATCTTGAGTCTATCTCCAATGACTAGATATTTCGACTGCGTGAAGCATATTTATGTTGATTCAGGTAGTTTGATGTGCTAATTAATGTACCTGGATTAGGTAAATTGTCGATAACATTCCTTGTCCCTTTTCTACTTGCCGTTATGATGTTTTTTGTCTTGAACTTCTTAGCATGAGATTCCATATTCGTGCGAGTCGGCTATGGTATCCCTGGTTGGGGGCAATGAGCTTTGTGTTTTCGATCAGAATCACCACCAGTGAAGGAAACCACAGAATTCTGTTCAAAAACACGAAACAGAAAAGAAGAACTTTGAACCTCACCGAATATGGAATCCCATTTTAAGATGTTCAAGAATGCTTCACCACTTATTTTTTGCTGGTATTTAAAATGCAGGAGATAAATTATAGATTTGAGAAAAATTATTGTTCCATATATTCATTTTGTGAGGTTATGTTAAACCTTGCCAAATTTGGCACTCCTACAGTATTAGGGCCACAATCCAAAAAACTTTTCAGTTCATAAACTGTTGATGAATCAACCTATGGAATCGGCAGAAAACTTATATCTTGTTTATTTTTCCATGACGAGCAGGCATTCCCGCGGGGGATTGATGCAAAGCCAAGCTTAAACATCGACCGCTGAATAAGAAATCACTTTCTATCTGTAGCTTTCACTGCAAGGCAACTAGATGGGACCAGAGCTCCTAATCTTTTTGGTATAGTTAATTTAATCAGATCCATCATTACCAAGCTCAGGTTGTATATTTGATTGAATATGGAATTTGAGATATGCAGGGCTATTCAAATTCGCGTCGGTACATGGGGATCTCGTAAACGATAAGAGATACGAGTGTCGGTTAAATTACGGCAAAGTTGCGTATTTTAGAGACCTATTCAATGATGTAACGAAATCGAATATAGCTCTTTTGGTTCTGGAGATATACAGGACAAACCAAAAAAATCGCAAATTATTTTTTTGCCTATATCTTCTTTATTCGCAGACATATTGAAAATCTGTCCACATTTTGCAATTGGCACTTGATGTGGGCTCTCTGAATATATTCATGATTTTTTTATACAGGGTGTCATCTGATTTGGGCCATCCCCATCTTGGAATTTTCAAATACGGACCTGTATTTTTTGTTTTTATTCAACTCAGTCAACCAATTCCCAGAGCCGTAATTTAAAAGGGAATAATTCACACAATTATAATCGAATATTACCGAAACATCCCGAAATATAAAATTGAATTTAATTTCTCAGTATGAAGTGAAACTACAACAAAAAATACAGGCCGGTATTTAAAAATTCAAAGATGGGGGGTGACCCAAGTCAGATGACACCCTGTATAAAAGATTCATGAATATATTCTGAGAGCCCACATCAAGTGTCAATAGCAAAATGTGAACTGATTTTCAATATGTCTGCGAGTAAAGAAGATATAGACAAAAAAATAATTTGGGATTTTTTGGTTTTTCCTGTATATCCCCAGAACCAAAAGAGCAATATTCGAATTTTTTACATCATTGAATAGGTCTCTAAAATACGCAACTTTGCCACAATTTAACCGACACTCTATCTTTTATCGTTTACGGGATCCCCATATACAGAAACGAATTTGAATAGCCCTGTATTATGAAAAAGGGGATGAGAGCTTTCACTTGGTTTATTCATCAGACATTGCTTTCTTTGAATATTACCTTTTTGTTCAAAGAGCAACACTTTGGCTGAAGAACAATTCCAACCCTAGAAGTGGTTTGAAAAAGTAGGTTTGTGACAAAGAATAAAAAATTGTTTCGATGAGGAATCAGCCTTTTGCCTGAAAGATGACAAAAAGTTGTACCGTTGAAATATTTTTTATTTTGTAAATAAAAGACTACTTTTTTATCGTTAAAAAAAGAGTCCAGATCTATATTTTTTAAAACTAGACACATAGTTTTCACTACATTTTAAAAATTCAAGTTATAATCGAAACTTATTTCTTATTCAGTACATTATTAATGGAAATCATTAATTTGAATCATAGTGACAGTCCTTTGTATAAATTTGGACAATTGATTTATGAAACGGAACTAACTCATCTAATAACAAATCATTTCCATAAATCCATTAGGTTAGTTTTTGTCTGTTGCACTCCGTGCTTTTTCAATACATGACCCGAAAGATAATTTTGTTCTTCAGAATAATGAGTACATTCAGTCCGTTGCCCGATGCCTACAAATGATGCTCCGCATCGACGAATACCGCTTTGCCTTTGTCTCCGTTGATGGAATTTCCACCCTCCTATCGGTACTGTCTGGTCGAGTCAATTTCCAAGTACAGTATCAACTCATCTTCTGTCTGTGGGTGTTGACCTTCAATCCTCTGTTGGCCGAGAAAATGAACAAGTTCAACGTCATCCCTATCTTGGCGGACATTTTGAGCGACTCCGTCAAAGAAAAAGTAACCAGGATCATCCTGGCCGTGTTCAGGAATTTGATAGAAAAGCCTGAAGATCAACAGGTAGCCAAAGAGCACTGCATCGCTATGGTACAGTGTAAGGTAAGGAACGTATTGATGTGTATCTTATGGAAGGCGTGGGGCTGGATACCGAACCTTGCAGAATACCTTCATTGTCAGTATTGTTATTTTCAGGTTTTGAAACAATTAACTATTTTAGAGCAACGTAAGTTTGACGATGAAGATGTTACCGGCGATGTGGAGTTTTTGACAGAGAAGTTGCAAAGTTCTGTTCAGGATCTTAGTTCCTTCGATGAATATTCAACTGAGGTGAGTCAGTAGGTATAGATAGAGAACATAATGATTCCAGTGAAAGTTCTTTCAGGCAAATTCAGTTTTTTTAGAAGTATAAGGTTGTTTCAGAGGCTACTTCGAACTGAAATATTTCGGTGAATACTTATTCAATTCAATCGAAATAAGCGTCATTTAAGTCAGTGCACTTTTGCAATGCAACAGAAGCCGAATAATTCCGTCGGCATAAAAATTATCGCTCGGGATTCGATAAAATCGACAAAGGACGTTTCTGCCTGGTCCTGCTTGGCGAAGGTTCTACCTGTGACATAGTAATCGGAGTTCTTGAAAAGATTGTCAATTGGCGAGAGGTATGGGGAGTATGGTGGCTGAGGATGAACTCAGACGTTCAATTCTTTTAATCGGATCTCTTTTGTACATTTCGTCGATTTTTTTTCACAATACGATTTTGCTGTGATGGTTTGGTCCGGTTGCATAAAGTTATAGTGAATCACACCAGCCGCTGGCCACCATACAGTAACCATGGTCTTTTTTTGGTGGGTTTTCGCCTTTGGGAAGTGTCTGGGTGGCTCATTGGAGACCAACTATTGTCTTAAATGTCTCCTGTTGCCATAGAGGATCCACTTTTCATCACAATAAACGATCCAATCAAAAAAAGTATCGCTTTGGTTACGCAAAAGCAAAGAACAGACCCCGAAAAGTGATGATTCGAGAACATTTTTGTATTGTATCAAAATCGGAGTATACTGCATTCTACACATTCTAACTTATCCTCATTATATTCAAACAATAACAGAAATTTTGCTTTGATTTCAGGTCAAGTCTGGCCGTTTGGAATGGTCTCCTGTCCACAAAAGCAAGTTCTGGAGAGAAAACGCACAGCGCCTCAACGAGAAGAACTATGAATTGCTCCGCATTCTTATTCATCTGTTGGAAACCAGCAAAGATGCTCTGGTATTGAGCGTAGCCAGTTTTGATATTGGAGAATATGTTCGCCACTATCCTCGTGGAAAACAGTGAGTTTTTCTAGTTCTTCTGATTTTATCGTACTTCAATCTGACCTGCTTTCAGTTCAGACATAAACTCCATCATCCCAAACTGTATTATTGATCATACAATCATGTATAGAATTTTTTTAAGAATTTGCATGTTAACGCTCCAAATATTCAGATACTGAAATTTGGAGAATGAGATACAACTTCAAATTGAAAGGGGTATATTTTTAGAAGAGATTAATTTTTTGGAAAGTACTTTAAAAAAGTACTTTAATTAATGTTTTCACATCATACACATTCTTTTTCCTTGAAAGAGACAAACTGAAAACTGAACTGAAAAAAATTATGAAGAACAAAAAACTTCTATTGTGGATGATGAATCACTGAAAATATATGACAGTCTTGACTGCTTCACTGAAGTTTATTTAATTAGTGAACAGGGCCTTTTCTACAAGTATCTTATATATAAAAATGGATGTTTGTTGGTTAGTTGGTTGGTAAGTGATGAACTTTTACATCGCTCAACTGATCGTGATGAAACTTGACATGTATCAGTAATTTTTTATAGAGGTTTTTAGGCTATCAATTTTTCTGTAACTCGCCACTAGATAGCGCTGTAGAACAATTTTTTGAAAGCACTGTGTTATAACGCTGCGCACGCCTAAGTTCGTTGATTCTGATAAAACATTGGAACAGCAGCGATACAGCAACATAGTACTAGTATTTCCATAATTTTCAAAAAAAGGCAGTAGGCATTTCTCTACATTAAAAAGCTGGTGATCCATCCAATTTTAGACCTGTTTTTTGTTACCAACATTATCCAAAATATTTGAAATTTGGTAAAAATTCCATCAATGGACCACTAATCAACCTATAATATACTTATTGAATAAATTGTTCTTTAAAACTTTTGGGCACGATCCACATGTTAGTTTGTAGACCCTTGATTTGTACTCTTTGTCCATTAACTAGCTGAAAACTGAAGGCCCAAACAACTAGTTGCCTTGCAGTGAAAGCTGTATTGAAAGACAAAGAACGAATCTAGTCAGCGGTCGTAGCTTGGCTTTGCAACTGACCGCCTTGGGGAACCTAGTTTATTTTTGATATTTGAGGATCGAGTTATCTGACGATCCCATAGATGGCGTCTTCGTAAAGGGAGATGTCGTCAACCTTACTTACATTAACCAGATAACAAATTAGGGGTGTACAAATTAACATGTGGAATATGCCCAAAAGTTTATATGGAAAAGGACTTCAAGGAATTTCAAAACGGGAATCATAGAACATAAAAAAAGTTTTGAACTGAAGAAAACCAATTCCGTCTATGCATCTGTCTTATCGTTTTTTGTTTTATTGTGATTTTGATGAACTTATATAAGGCACACCTTTGAGAAAAGAAATATTATTCTTGACTTTGTTTTGCAGTGTTATTGAACAGTTGGGTGGTAAACAATTGGTAATGCAATTGTTAGGTCATGAAGACCCCAATGTTCGTTACGAAGCTCTTTTGGCAGTACAGAAACTTATGGTTCACAACTGGGAATATCTTGGCAGGCAACTTGAAAAAGAACAAGGAACTGATTCAGGACCAAAATCTGCCACGCCTGTTGCAGGAAAGGCATAATTTCAGCTAATATTTCCAGTATTATCTATGCCAATAGTATTTTATGATATTGTTTTACAATAAGGTATTTTGAATTATCTCAGATTATGCGTTAGGACCTGGTTCTATAAAATTTTATAAATATTTCTGTATATAGTTGTATAGGTTTACATTCCTGTGGTTGATATTTAGGGTAAATTACATGTACTGTAACGCAATATTAACCAACATTTTCTTGACTTCTCTGTATTGTTATACTTCTATTGTCAAATAAAATTGAGTTTTATTGGCTGTTTAATCATTTGTTATTCTGACTTTGAATTGATGTGGTTAGTTATTCTGATAGTTTTTGCCATTCCTTTCGTCAGTTGAAAAGCATTCCTTCCGTTCAAGTAGAAAAATAAAAATTCTGTAATTTGTGCCTACATACTTTTATGATGTTCAAAGACCTACGTCAACTGAATTTGTTTTAGTTTTATTTATTTGTGAAACACTGACGTATAAAGATATATTAATAAGTGGGTTTTGCAAAATTCAGTTTTTTCATGAAAAATGTTCAATTTGGGAACAAACCTCACTTTTGAAAATAATGCACTAATTGATATCAGATATACATTACAGATTTTACAATCATATGGTGTAAAAAACAACAGGTCAATAATAACTTTTGTACCAAACATTCTATATTACTAAAAAAGATCTGAAAAGTGACTTTCATTCTCTCGGAACTAAGTGAAAAAGAATTATGAAAAATGAGACTTTAAATTTCCTCGTGATGATATACTAACCACGTAGTAACGGCAATATCCATCAATTTGTTGGAAAAGAATTAGCCCTATTTCATTTAACAAGTATGGTGTTGGAGATAACAAAATCTGGGCTATTAGATCGTGGTCGAATGGAACCTGGAGTACCAAACAGGTGCCTGATGCTTTGTTTCAGCTTTCTGCGCGCCATTAGCTGGGTTGGTTGTTTTTTTCTAGCGGGTATATGCCACACATACTTACAAAGTTGTAGGTTCACATTAGAGGCAAGGGGTAAGGTGTTTTCACGTAAACCGGAGCATGTCGTATGCACCTCTCGCAGATGTTTCTCATTCATCCAGTAGTAGGATCATGCTGAAATTATTCAAGTAGATTGACTGCAGTCTGCTTCGATCTTTGTGTTATATTTCAAAAATTGAAACCACGAATGGATGTCATTTATTTCTGTAAAGATGATGAAACAATATTTTTTTGTTCAAATATATATATATATGATTATTCATCCATAACAATAAATAAATAATGTACAAATACACGGATAAAATATCAATAATAATAAACATAAACCTATAATTTAGATTCCAAAGTTCTACAGGTCATATTTCGAAAATATTTGTTTTACTGAAAGGTTGAATAGTTGCCATTTCCTTTGTGACCCACCTGAGAAAGGAAAATATAAGATTATTTTAGTCCGTACAAATTCCTTAATTCCATACTGTCACTATATATAAACACTGGAATTTGTATGAATATAAAAATGAATAATCAAATGTGAATTTCATCATTGAAATAATGTTTTGGTTACCATTTGGAATGTACTGAAAATACTTCAGATTTACTATTTACAATATTAAATCTAGTGAAGCATCTAAAAGAGTGAAAGATGCATAAAAACTATTAAATTATTTTACATGTTGGATTTTTTACAAAAACAAATTGTATGGCTACATTTAATGGTTATATTTCCAGATTCTTGACACAGAGCACTCACTTCTGTCATAATCATATTGCAATCAAGATTGTCACTGAAAATCTTGACTGTGGAAAGTTGATGAAATATTCATTAGAGATCAAACTTCCTCAATATAATTCATGATGAAAATCTAATAATAATTCCATCAACTCTCTTCTGGAATGTTTGGACATAAGTATTTACGCAACAGACAATATATAGCATTTTTTTGATGATCTATATGCCCTGCGAATGAAAGTGGGACCATTTACAATGGACACTACATGACATAATGCTGACTCCAGTACACCAGCAGGTTGTACGATTACATCAATTCAAGTGTATACAAAATTGACCAAAATCTATAAGAGTTTAGAGTCATAAACAATTCTATGAACAGGATTGAACTGAATCACATCTTTGATGTGTTGTACATCAAATGTGCTATATTCAACTAAATAAGATTCCTTTGTTTACTCCAAAACAAGATTCAGTTAATTTTAAAGATAAACTTAAATTTGATACTGAACAGGCTGATTCATGTAATACCTTTATTGTTGATAAGGATGTCAATCTGTTAATATTATTGATATAATCAACTTCTAGTGCTGGTACAAAAGTATAAATTCTGTTTTCCAAAAGTAAGGTATCGTGGTATATCCATAAGAAACGAATGTGAATAATCTTCTGGAACAGAATTTGAAGAAAATGACAAGGAGTTGTTTCTGACTAGTGGTATGAACACATTTTGGAAAAAGCCAGCTCATTGTCTGGATCTTGCTTTTTGTTTGCTTATGGATTAGCTCCTGAGAAAAGGTGCCAATCTTCACTGATCTGGATTATTACCTTTCTTATAGGCATTTCACTCTCATAAATGCTCGATACCTCAATAGGTATTGTTATTTTGACTACTGTTATGTAACCTTCCCTTCTGTATGTGTAGAGATAAAAAAAGGGCATTAGGATGTTAAAGACAAATAGTACAATATAGCACACCACAGATGAATTCTTTACCTGAATTTGTAGATTGAGTATGGCAATGCAGGAGTGCATCATTTCATAGATGACACACTTTAATGCCTAACCAAACAAGAAAACTTTCAAAAACTGGCATAGAATTCGTAACTGTCAACTGTTGAAAATAAGAAACATAACTCTGTCTTGAGTCACGGATAAGTTGTTGCTTATGCGGAGTGGAATTTAAAATGAACGCACTTTGGTCCGACACTTTGTTTTAACATTATGTTACATTCGCCTCACTTAATCGTTAAACCCAGTTTTAAATATACTGCCGAGTCCATTGATTGATCCAATAGATTCACTATTTGTCTACTCGAAACGTACGCAAGACTAATCAAACCATTTCTTTGTTTTGACAAAAAATCAAATCAGGGATTATACCAAGGTTTTATCCATCTTTTATAATAAAATTCCTAAAATGTTCTGACATTTTCTCTTATATAAACTGTAAGTTTCTTAATAAATATGATATCCTTTGGGTTATTTTTGTGATGATTCCATTGGAGTTTGAACCTACCTTCGGAAGACATGGAAATTACAGCAATTTTTATAGCAGTTGTGTTCCTGCATATAACTGAATTAAAGATTATAGAAGTAACACAACTCAAATTACTGTAACTTTTGGCAACAACTGGAAAGGTCCAAACTCTTATTGAGAAATACATACCTATTCTTTACAAATGTATTAGTAGCTTGGAGATACCAATATTCTCACCCTATAAAACCTATTGTGAGTTGGAATGCACATTCATCAAATGAAGAAAGACGGTTCAATACTTTTGATTTCAGTCAGCTATGATTTTGCATAGAGCTCTAACTGTTCAAACCTCTTTTTAGCCAGTTGATCCACAAATGACTGTACTTTTTTAGTCAAAGGTTTTTCAATTTTATACTGGTAATCAAATTTCTTCAAATAGTTATAAGACCTCTGGTACTTGAAAACACAACCTAACAAATGCCAAATGCAAAATTCTGGCCACAATACGTCTGTGAAAAAAATTTCAGACTCCGAAACCTGCCACAGAAGGAAATCACTTAGTCTTACTTCACCTGAAGTTCTTATTAAAACTTCAGGATTACTACTTGAATGTGTGTATAAACAATTAGATATTAGTTCTTCTGTGATATCTTCAACGTCGATCAAATTTTGATTAACCCCGTCCACTATTTCTTTGATGCTGTTAGTTATTTCATCACTGGAAGTGTATGAGAATGCTACATTCAATATCGACTTATTATTGTCTTTCGTGAGCAGCATTGCTTCAGCAATGAGTTTCCTTATATCTTGTGGGAGCAACGACAAGTTTCCTATAACTCTAATGCAGACGCCTTCTTCCTTTAGCTTGTCCTTTTCTTCAAATACTTTTTGAAATTTCTCTCTTGCCAATTGCATTAAAGTGTCTACCTGAAATATTTATTTTGAGTATTTTTCTTTTCATATTTGGTAAACATTCATTTCAATATCTTGTGCAGGCACAGATGATAACGATTCTGATGTCTCAAGACTTGGCGCTCTGATCTACTTTTGAAGAGACAGACGTTCTATGTATTAAAAAAATTGTATATTTTAGAAAGTTACTTTATGTAATAATTGATTTATTTGAAAGAAGGCTGAACCGACAAGAAAATGCCATTTACACAATAATGCATAAGAACAAAACTTTTAGAAAGTGACAATCCTTTTGTCTTGCTAGAAAAATTTTTGAAATTTGGCAACATATCTTTCATTTTTTGACTTTGACTTCTGTAATATAGAATATTTGAGATGTTCAAATGAAAGTCCCATGGTCGAATGAAAGTCCCCACCATGTAATAGTGAAAAATAGGTGCCATTTTACGAGTTTTTATCACCAAAAGTTCTTGAAGTATGATTTTTTCACATTTTCAAGTTTTGACTGGCCGTATCTTGAAAGTAGACTGAAGTGCCAAGATACGACTTCAGATTCATAGTTAGCCGTTAAATTGAGCATTTTCCTCGTATTTTATTTTGAACCAACCTCTTCCTTACTGCGTTTGAAATTCTCTATACTGAAGGCATAAACGGTAACTTCCCTTATGCCCAACTCCCTGCACCATTGAAGACATTCACCTAATTTCTCGAATCCTTTTGAATGCCCCTCTGCCTTTTTCACGTTGGTTTTCGTAGCATATCTACGATTTCCATCCATAATGAAGGCTAGATGACTTGGAATTGGACCACATTTGATTACATTTATACAAAACTTTTGCAATAAGGTGAAGGGATAATTTGTAACCCAAGACATATTTATCTGCGTTAAGGAAAATGACAATGAAATAACACACTTTTTGGATAATACAAAACGAAAGAAAAATATTTTTTGAACTTTGCCCTTTTTTAACTAATTTTTAAGGTTAAGCAAAACGTCAAAACTGTTTAGTGATGTTAACATTATCAAGTTAGCCAACTGCACAAACAAAAAACTACTGGTTGAGTGGAAGAGCACAAACTTTTTCTTTGAACAAGATTTTTGAACTCCGCTTTTTATGCATTTTTCGCCGCTATTGTTTAGTGTGACAAACATAACACATTACAGTGTTTCACGGAGAGCATGCATTCATGCCATCATATTCCATATGCTTTTTAAGTCGATCTCGGTTCTCAATTGGCATTTGATATCATCAGCGGTTAATTTTCAACGTGGTTGTATAATTAAGGAATATTATCTAGAAAAGATCAAATTGTTTGTTTTTATTTTTTCTACAAAAAACTTGCAGATTGAAATTATCAATTTGAAAAATGGCGTTTATCAAGTTGAAACTGAAATTTCATTTTGTATGGATCTTCCAGTTCCACATTGAGAACAAATATTTTCAAACCATACCGATCTGAAAAATTGACTTTCTCGATAATGATGTATTTGAGAATGAAATTAGGACTATACAAAGATGTACTATATTGAAACATTTATATATTAGGATAATACCCTGAATCAGATTACAAATTATACCACGCCGTCCGTGCCATACAAAGAAACTGCCTACGTGTTTGGCTTTTATGCCATTAGAATTGACTTCGTATATACTATACTCTGGTTGTTAGTCTATGGTCATCATAGGCCTTATTCGCCTATGGTGAGTGGAGACATTGGTCGCTTGAAATCGGCCTAAAATATCACCAAATATTGATTGATTGACAATTGACATCTAGGTGGAAGTGACTTTCTGGTGAATTGGTTTTACCTAGTATTTATTAATAAACCAATTTATAGATAATAATAATTCAAATAAAATGTGAAGTAAATGAATATGGAATTCTTCAATTGATTATATTGCTTGTAATTGAATAATTTGCTTCAGTACCTTTTTCAATTATCTTTAGATTTTGCTAGGCATAAGTGAATATTTCTTACATGGTGATAAAATACAATTTCATCACACTCCACTTTTGCAATTTTATTTAATCAAGAGAATTCGGTAAGCGTTTTTCAGGTGTATTCGATAGCGTTAAGATATCAATATTATAATTTTAGTTCTCTTGAAGAAAAAATGAGGTTACATACTTGAAAATGGACAACTGGTACTCCGAATGGGTAGTCGAAGGCCCTGACTTTGACAACTCTCAAAATTCTCAATATATAGCATCGCATTGGAGTGAAGGTGAAGAAGATAACACTGCGGACAGTACTCAGTTGTCTGCAGAATATCCTGATCCTGTTGTGGAAGAAAATGAGAGTAAAAATGATACTCCTATCAAGTCAAGTTTCAAAAATGTTGCACTTGCAAAAAAGAGGCTACAGGCATATACCAAGCAGACAACCAATAAGACAACTTCAAAAGATGAAAAGGTTGACAGTGAGGATAAGCCTGAGAAAAATGTGTCGAAAAAATCCAAGAAAGGTTAGTTGGCTGCTTGTTTACACTTTCAAATAATTTTACCAACAGTATATCATTCTCAAAGAATGTAAACTTTCACGGCCGAAGATAACTGTGTCAAAGTTATTTTCCACAGAAACGTCAGGAAACTTTGAAATAACTCTTTGTTATAAGAATTTTGTGAGAGAGCTACATGCTTCTTTCAAGAACCAAGCTTATTCATTTCTCCTCCCACTTTTTTACCATAGTGGTAAGCAAAAATTATTCCTTGAAGAATTTTTTGAAAAAATTATTTCCGGTTTTTACTATCGCTGGTCTCTGAGTTAATTACCCCAGTATTCAATTCAAACAAGAGGCAATAAGTATTCATTATCAATTATTACAAGTTCAAATTTTGCAAAAAGTGAAGGATTTCGATCTGGTTCTGCCATCTTAACAGTTAGGTAGCAGAACCCAGAGATTAAAAAAAATAACTCATTAAAAATCGGCGATAGAGGGCAATAGGAGCCTAAAAGCTAGCAGAACCCACAATATCTTCACTAAATGAAGAACAAAACATTCTGGAATAGTCTATAAAATTAACCTAAAAATAAATATAAAAATTCAAAGTGGTTCTGCTAGCTCAACAGAGGTCTTTTGTTTTCCCAGCAGGTTTTTAAATTAAGTTGCTTGTGTAAATAGTAGTATATCAACGCACGTTTCATGAAGAAGTATTCCTTTTCTGCCCTAATTCCATTTCTATCATTCGTTTATTGTTTCTGAAAAATAATTTTTCCCAAACATACTATATTATGTACAAAATTTTAAATTCAGAGATATATAGCTAGCAGGTAGCCTTTTTGATTTGTAACACATTTCCGTTTCTCTTATGCAGAATTTCACAGAAATATTTTTTCGACACATTTTTTCAGTTCTATATCCTGACGAAAAAGCAAAAATTGTAATTCAGGAAATTGAAGATATAAAGAAAAAAGAAGTTGAAGAAATCCTGAAAAAACAACTAGTTGCTGAAGCTATAAGAACAATGAGTTCTGTCAGTTTGAGACCTCGGTCCAGATCCTTATCCTCAGGTATGTATAATTCACGTTTCGAAAATTGAATATGGTGGTTCATTAAATATTTTCAAATGTGGTAAAGAATGGTTTTTGGCTTTCTACTTCTCTAACTTTATACAAAAAAAGGCGGAAAACTTACAAAGATGGAGTAGCAGAAAGCCAAAACCTTTCCCAAAAATTAATTTTCCCTGAAAATATACCTCTTTCAACTTATCTTCAAATATGTAGTGATATTATTTATTGACAGAACGGGCGAAACGTTTCAAACGAAGGGAGATCAAGAGTCGCAATTATCGGCGCACAGATTCTATCAGTCGAAAATCGGTCTCCCCAGAAGATCAGGGCAGAAAAAATCGTAGAAGGTCATCTCCTGTTCATAAAAAATCATTGTATCCAAAAAATTGGGCTGAATATAAAGAACAGAAATTAACACCTGCTAAAGACGAATGCCTCAAGAGAAAGTGTTTTCCTTCATATTCAAATAATTACATAGATATGTATAACAGAATTTACAATTTCGCTCTACCCTCAACGCCTCTTGAACCATTTCGATGTGGAACAGAACATGGAGAAAAGATTATCCCAACTTCATTTGTAAGGTAAGTACCTTTATTGATTGATGATAGGCATGATGATTATTATTATACAAAAAATCTTGAAAAAATTATTCCTATTTTCAAGATTGATCCCACATCTTGGTATTAACTCAAAAGTCACAATTAACAACTGTATAATTCAGCCACATTTTGACGTCTGTGCTACATTATTGTATCTTCTAAATCAAAGTTAAGTCAATTAGAAAAACTGCAAAACAGGTATGCATATAATTTTGAGATGCAAAGACTATGCTCGATTCTCTTCAGCGGTTATCAATCTCAAACAGATCATATTATCTAAGTATGGTTTTTACATTCAAAATAATATAGGGTATTCAACCTAGGTATTCCAATAATTCAACAATAAGTCAACAATGAAGTCCGCCAATATGGCCTTAGAATCAATATATGCTTCCATGTATCTAAAGCAAATTCAAATCCAAGATAGAGTGGATGTAAACATTGACATTCCCTACGCACGTGATATTGAAAATCCCAAGAATTGGCCAGGGCCATATTCAGAACCAACATTTTGTTGATCGCAAATGCTATATCATACTTAGGAAAACTTTTTATAATAACAAGTGAAATGCACAAGTTTTGTAGTTTAACGGGAAAAATGCAGATAATATGTGTAATATAAAAAGATTTTCATTTGATTTTTCACAGCGCACTCAAGCATTATATGAAAAGAGACATAATTATTTCTTTACTGATACTTTTTATTTTATGTAAAATCAAAAGGGATATTAATCAAAATTATTCAACTGGATGAATTTGTCTCTTCATCTGTAGTGTCATCCTCACCAATCTGAATTATCAGTGGCTCGATTTGTGCCTCTATTATGTTATCAAGCTTCCACATCTTAGTCTCGACTTCCGATATCACATGCCGAACACACTTCTCCCATTTCTCCGCTGTGACTCTTTTTAAAGCCTCATCAAAAAGTACTTTGAGATATGTAAATTTGAACGTGGTGTTATGCTGAGCTACAAAATTCTTCACATCCGCCCATATTAACTCAATGGGATTGAGCTCGCAGTGGTATGGAGATAGGCCAAGGACAATTCTGTTTTGGCCTGCTGCCATCTCATCTACAATTTTTAGTAGCTGTACTATTAGCATTGAGCTTTCAAAGCTAATATTCTTTAATCGCAGCCAATTTTGGATTTCAACCTTCTTTGAAGACGTTGTCGGAATCTTCTCTAACCGTCGCGAATGATAAGGTGCATTGTCCATTACAATCACAGCATTATCCTCCAGATGGGGTAGAACTTTGGAAAACCACTGTTCGAAAGATTCACCGTTCATTTCTTCGTGATAATCTCCAGTTTTCTTCGACTCGAAACACCACAGCCCTTCAGCAACAAAC
>NW_019289504.1:0-11163 GCF_000500325.1 Leptinotarsa decemlineata
CTGGACAGAAATCTCCACCCCAATGTACTGCTCGGAATGAGGCTGGACATAGCAGATCACATCGTGATATATTACAAAGGCCAAGGCGCATTTGCAGCGCCGAGGCCAAGAGAAGAAAGAGAACGATAGAGGCAGAAGTGACAGCAACTATGAATGCACCCTCCTCCTTCCCCACTCTACCTCCAACAGCAAGAGCACTTTCTGCGGCGGGCGCCAAGAGCTCCGCCTTGGATAAAGGCAAGGAACCTGCTGCCCCTGCAAGAAAGCTCCCTCACTTGTGCTCCTCCACGGAGAGAATCCCAAGAAGGTTGAAGAACAACAATAATGTCGTTGCACCTTTCAAAACCTCCACGGAGGCCACCGGAATACATCTCAAGGTTGCCAAAGAGAGTGTGTCTTCGGCGAGTATTGGCCTGCACCTGCCAATATAAAGGAGATGTCTCCTAGTGACCTGTCCACCTTCCTGGAAAGGACAGGTCCTACGAGGACCACTCTTCGGGAGGATGTACAATGTGTTACATGTGGCCTGAGTACTGTGAGTCTACATTCACCTTCCCTACTCTACAGATACAGATACAGATTAGCCTCGAAGTAGTCGACTTACAGTAACCCAGTACGAGGATTTGAGATACCTGGTGTAGACTCTCACATCGCAAATGGTTTGTGGAATATTGCATATCAACGACTCATTGGTAAAAACGGAAAACTTGGCTCCTCATTACACTTGAAATTTAGGAAATCGGCTGCGGATGCATATCTTCACCGGTAGTAGGAGGTTGCATATCCTAAGGAGGACATCCCAACTAGCAATTTCGTATTTTATAATAGTTGCGGAAACGTTTCGGAAAAACAAATTATAAAACTACATTCCTCCCAGAAATGTTTTCAATGTGTTTATAAAACTGCTATAAAAAGGAATTTGGCACCGTTTTATAAAACACTATAGTTATTGTCAATATTTTGTAACATCTTTTACAAGCATTACAAAACAGTTTTATAAACATTTTGGCAGTTACTATAAAATTTGTCTAACACTCTTGAAAAGTAGTTTTGTAAAGACTTTCCTAACTGCACTTTTGCAACATATTTGAGCGATACCTATAAAATAATCAGAAGACAGTTTCATAACAGTTTTTTAGTAGTTCCAAGTAGGCGTTATAATACTAGCTGAATTGTTGTCTGAAATCATTTGAAGGGATTGAATTGGATCAGTTGCACTTGATAAAAATAATGTGGTTGCATTGCATTTGTTGTTCCTGTTATTTCTGTCGTCATTTTGTTCCCATTGTGTTCATTGTTCCTGTGTTTGTGTTGGGTACTGTTCCAGTTGTTTTCTGTTCATATTTCAATATTTCTGAAGTTTCTATTCCAACTGATATCATCTCATTTTGATTAACAAAGTCCAATATGGCACTTAAAAAAAATTGAAATTGTTTTAATTGTTGGCGAATGCGCAAGGTATCTTCGTGAAGCGGCTGCTGAATTCAATAGCAAACACCTAGCTGTACACCCTGTAGCTGTCCACATAATCTTCTTGTGAGCACCGGCCAAGGAACAAAAGACAGAAAAATTGTAAAACAACATATTGAAGGAGATACCATATTGACGGATTATCAAGCTGATCCTAGACTTAGTTTGAGAAACTTATCGTCAACTCAATATGAGCCGCAGTGAAATATGAAGGTATTGAAGAGGCATAAATTGCATGCGTTCAAACCCAAATTTCTACATACTTTCACGAAGAAGATGAAATCCGCCGTATGGAGTATTGTTTATGGATGCAGAAAAATGATCTCAATGGCAGGAATTTTTTAAAGTATATCTTATACAGTGATGAGACTACCATCACCACGAATGGTGTTGTATCTTCCCGGGACCTGAGATTTTGGGCTGAACAAAATTCAAATTGGGTGGTGAATTGTAGAAACCAAATGTCTTAGAAAATTAATGTGTGGTGTGGTATTCTGAACGAAAATATTATCGGGCCATTTTTTTCGACCCAAATCTAAACGGGCGACTATTCATTGGTTTTTTCGAAAATTCATGCCTTCAAATGTGAGACACAACATGATTTTTCAGTTAGATGGTTCACCAGCTCACAATAGTGGCATAACAAACAAAGATTTGGTTGAATAGGAACCTACCTATGAAATGGATAGAACCCACTAGCACTCTCGTAGTATGGTCATCACGATCCCCAGATCTAACTCCAATGGATTTTTATTCATGGAGAACGTTGAGAAATGAGGTTTATAAGGATAGGCCAACAAATAGGGAGGATCACCGTTCAAGAATTGTACTGGCGTGTAGAGAAGTCACATCTAGAGAACTGAGAAAAGTTCAAGGATGGAAGGCGTAGAGGAAAATGTGTTTGCACGAAGGAAAGTTTGATAGAAGGCACAAAAATATAAAATTTTCAACGTTGAAATTAAACGAAATTGATTGTTTTGTATTTCAATTGGAATCGTGGTTTTGAAAGTACTACTTAGTAAGAGTTTTGAACTGCATACAATTTTTCGCCACAAAAAGTAATGAGAAGACGAGAATCTGATTCAACATTATCCATCCTGAAACTTCACTGATATCATGTTTCTATTCCACTTACAAAATTAATATTTCCTCTTTTATTGACTTTGTGAGACGAAATACCTCTCCTGACACCAAAATGAAAAAAAATTGTTTATGTGAAAACAAAAGTCAACTTTCTGTTGAACAATTGATTGTTCATGTAGAAATTCTTTGTTTTAGGACGGGTTCGTGTTTATAGTTCCAAATCAAAATTAAACTACTTCAATAATTACGGAAGATATGGAGTGTTTCTATGAAAAGTGAGACAAATTCGAATTTTTTAAGAACTGAAATTTTTTAAGAGAAAAAGTGTATTCGTAGTAAGTTGGTAGTCCTGATAACGAATCTGAAGAAATGTTGAGTAAATATTGCCCCCTAGTATGTTTTACCGTAAGAATGGGTTGTTTCATCGCGAGTGGTGGGCAGTGTATATAACTTTGGCCTACCCCATTCAAGTGGTATGTGTATTTTGAGCATTTCCATCAGTCCTGAAAGTTTCATCTTTCTACCTCGATTATTACGGATGATACGTGGGTGTTTCCATGAGAAGTGCGAAATACTGTATGTTGGTCAAACTGGCAGAACATTTAGGAATCGCATTCAGAAACATCATCTGAGTTATGTCGATGAAAAGACAAGTTCAACATATCCAAATAATCTTTTAGATAAAAACCATATATCTAACGGAGATTCAGATATTTCACACATAGAATATGAAGGTTTGAAGCTACATTTCTTGAAAACAATGGAAATTGATGAACTTAAAATTCATATATTCTACTGAATGACCAACTGAATTTGAATGGATTACTGAACTTGTTTTCTTAGAAACCGACATTGTATTATTGAAGTAGAATGATATAATATGCTGTAGGCTCAAGGTTATCATAATTTGAGGATCTATTTTAGGAATATGAAAGTTGAGGAGGTGCTCTAGGTAATTATTATCGAATAAGTACCTAGGTAGGTATCTTTTACTTATCATCACGTGGCGTAGATGAAAATTTGATGTATATAATAGAAATACTTTCAGTATGTCATTTAATACGGAAAATCTACGGTGTGCAACATAATATAACCCCGCGCAGGACCAATCAACTAGACCTATAAACTTGTTAATTTACTTGATCCAATCATCAGGTATTGAAAAAATCAGAATCATTCGCGAATTCTATCAAAAATATGCGACGTCCTGAGTTATGGAGAGAGGCAGGCATTGAGAAAGACGATGAAAAACATTTCAAACTTGGAACAAAACATCATTTTTACGTCTGCCTCAATTTTTCCTCGCCATTGTCGAATCCCATTTCCTTTTTCGCAACTATTGACTAAAGGCCTACCAACAAAGATCTCGTGAAAAACTTTTCCTCAAAACCGAGTTCCTTGATTACGTTCACCTCCTCTCCTCTTTTCCACTGTTTTGCAATGTCATGGTGATTAATCAATCCGGACCTGATTTTTCTTTGATTAGAAAACAATGGAATGCCGACTACATTTCCCTTTGGTGTAAAAATCGCGGAGTTACAAAAATACACGGCCAGATTAATCTGTCCCATTCATTTTCCACGCACGAACTGTATCGGCCTCGGGGGGGCCGTAAACCCAAAACGGGATGGAAAGATGTAATGATATGTGTGAGCAACTGAAACAGATGGGCAGAGTCGCGTATTGACGTTGAAATTAAGAGAGAGAAAAGAGTAGGAGTGTAAGATGCAGAGTCCGAAAATGCAATTTTTCGTCCCCTTGCGAATAAAGCTGTGAATAACTTGGAACGGTTTCGCGGTCTATGGCTGTTGAATTTTGATGTTGCAGATTATGTTCTTGAAACATCAGAGCTGCTGTTGCTTGTTAAATCAGCGACTGGGAATCTGTGATTATTAACGGGCTTTTTATAGCAATGAGGATGTTTCAAAAAGCACAATATTTCGATAATGTATGAAAATAAAGCGAACATTTTCCTTATTTCCAGTCTATGTTGCCAATCCCCTGGAAAAACATCTTCTGTGTACTCTATATTTCTTGAACCGACAACAGAGACAACAGAAAGGAAGATTATTCAAACAATTTCGTTTCATCTCTTAAAAAAAAACGAAACTCCTGGTATGGATGAAATCGGAGCTGAAACCTTACAAGATATAAAAACGGAGATAGCTTATCCTCTGAACAACATTTTCAATTGATTATTAGAAACGGGAAAATTTTCCAAAAAACTCAAAACAGAGGTGATCAAACCAATTTAAAAAACGAAAACAAACATGAAGTTCTAAACTACAGTCCGATTACTCTCATTTCAAACAGCTAAAACCTAAAAAAACTAATTGAAAAAATGTTCTTTTACCTTAACAAGCACAATTTCATCTCAAATAACCAGTATGGATTCAAAGAAGGGATTTTTACTCAAGATGTTATTATTTTTCTCACATACAAAGCAGCAGAAAATCTAGAAAAGAGCAAACCAAGTCTTTGTGTTTTCTAAGATCTTGCTAAGGCCTTCAACACCGTGAACCACTTACAACTATTGTCAACCTTGCAAGATATGGGTTTCAGAGGAAACACATTTAATCTTATGGAGAGATACCTTGAAAACAGAGAGCAACACGTGAAAATCGATAACGTTATCAGTAAAAAAGAATTGTGGAATGCAGAGTACCGCAAGGAACAGTTTTGAGGCCAATTCTCTTCACAATATATATCAATTACATATTACGTAACGATACTTGTGTCAGCATCGTTTGCTTCGCTGATAATATAGCAGTATTGTATAGTGCTGATAGCAGGAATGACCTCAAAACTAAAGTGGAAAATGACATAAGTGAACTCTTTCAATGCTTCGCGAATAGAATACTATCGAATAATCACGAAAAAATATTATTTTCACCATTCTAATGCTATGCCAACTCACTACCCCAATATACATTGAATATGGGAAACAATATAAAAATTCGATCAGCTATTCGGGAATAGTGATAGACAGACATCTGAGATGGAACGGACATGTTGACCAAGTGACTAAAACATTGAGGAGCACACTTTATAGATTCAAGTACCTCGCGAATGAAAATAATTCATTATGCAATTATAGAGTCTCGCCTTACATATAGAATAGTAGGCTGGGGCGGAGTAGCAATATCACATTTGAAAACAGAAACTTTTCAAAGAATCAAAATTGCTCGACCTCAGACAACTTTACTTTCTGGGAACTGTTGTGGAACAGCACAAAAAATGAACAAAATTGAACTATGTAGATCTCAGCAAGGCATTCAACTGTGTCAATCATAATCAGTTAATATCGAAATTGAATAATTATGGATTACGAGGGGTAACATCAGAATGGATTTCCTCTTTTTTGAAACACCGTCATCAATAACTTTGTATTCCAAATATCCAATCTGAAAGGGTTGGTTTCGTCAATTCAAAGAGTAGAGCCATTGATATTGGTGTACCACAAGGATCGATTCTAGGAACTATTTTATTCATATCGTACTCCAAAGATCTGGATAGATTCTTGAAAGACATTCATGGAATAATGTATGCAGACGACACGTCATTGATAATTTCATAAAGAACGAATTTAATATGCAAAAAGATACATAAAAAGCTCTAGAACTGATGCAGGACTGGTGCAATATAAATTTTCTGAATTTAAACGCTCATAAAACCCAAATTAAACGATTTCATAACTTTAAAAAAAATGCGATCCGCTCAGAATCAAGATGAGTGTTGATGTATCCATTGACAGTACAGATGAAACCAATTTTCTTGGACTCTTTGTTGATAGAAATGCAAGCTGGAAAGGTCACTGTACAAACTCAATGAAAGGATTGAATTTTGTATGTTTCATGTTCAGGAAACTCCAACATATACTGGAAATACCTCAGCTAGTTGCTCTATATCATGCACAGGCTTTGTCACGAATTAGATATGGAATATGTTCGTGGGGGAATTTCACTTTGGCAAAATAGTAAGAATAATAGCTAGAGTTCCTAGTACACATTTCTGTAGGGACCTTTTTAAACATTTTAGAATTTTGACCCTCATGTTAGTCTATATTTATGAATTATCCATCTTTATCTTTAAAAATTGACAAAAATTTGTTTTGATGGGAGATTTTCACTCCGTAAATACACGACAAAGAAAAAATGTCCACACTCCATTCACAAAATATAAGGTCTCTGACAATGCACCTACAATTATGGGTCTGTCTATTTACAATCATTTATCCAAAAATATAAAAGAAGCCAAATATTGAAAAAAAATCAGTAGCTTCCTCAAACAATTCCCGACTGAAAAATGTTTCTATACTCGTTGAAATAATAATTTGATGGCTATTTATATCATATATATGTATATAAGTGTAAGTGTATGTGTGTATATGTATTTTTATGTTGACTTTTACATATCTTTATTCTTAAATGACTGTACTCTGTTTTAGTTCTCTTGTGTTATATACTGACCATTCCTATACATTTTATATGTCTTGTGGAAAACAACACTCAAAACCAATGCGCAACTGAACACGACATGCTCAACAAAAACAATCGCACAGCGAAAATATATTCCTCTTGCAAACCGTTAGTATTTCACTTTCCGACGAATATTTCAGATGTTGTCTATAAACTACCCATCCATTGTAGCAAATTCGAAAAACTGGGAAGCACTGCTATTTCTCAAAATTGATCTAGTTTGAAAAAAACACAACCGCCATCATCCGTTTAGAGTGATAAGCAAGATGAAAAAATGAATGCTTTCCAAAAAATAAGAGAAAAGAGATTCAGGGAGCAGAACAGAGATAAATTAAAGCAGCGTGAAGGAAAGAAGGAGACGTCTACTTCTCCAAATATAGAATTTACAGAAATAATCAATGAACCAATAATAGATGAAATAAGTACGGATTTTCAGAATGTAGCTGGTTTGAAGGAAATGCAGCATGTAGTTGTTGAAGTATTTCAGCAAAATGAAAAAGCCTAATCAAGTGCAAATGTAACAGGAATTCCGAATATAACAGTCAATTCAGATACCATAAATCAGCTCATGAATATTTCAACGATAACTTTAAAAATAATGAATTTGAACATGTTTGCTTAGTTTGTGATCGATTATGGTTTGAAAAAGATTTGAAGAATTTATCTGCATCTGCATCAAATATAGTTAACACAATATTCGATGGGCAAAATATAGATGCACGCAGAACTTTCGCTACTTGTAAATCTGCATCAGATGAAAATAACATTCCTAATTTGCCTGTTCATTATCCATAAATACTACAGCATATACCGAAACTAGATTTCATAACTGAAAGGCTTATTTCTCCAGGAATTCCTTCTATGCAAATAAGAAGACGTACAAGGACAATCCGACATATATGGACAAATTATCAATGTTTCTGTTGCTGTTGACACAATAGGCCAATGAAATTCAATGTTGAAACCGTGACGGTTTCATGAATATTTCAATCACATATTTTTCATAAATATTACAGTACCCAACAGTTATCACAGGAGTTACAAGATATCATTAATATTATCATGAAAAATGAGAATTGAAACTTTCTATGTCAATGATGCCAAAGATGAAGTGGATAAGTTTGAGAAACCTGGAGTTTATAAGCTCAAGTGTCCGTAGTGTAATAGTGTTTATGTGGGTTAGGTTAGGTTAGTTCTATTCGACTCTCCACCGCAACCCGCAAGGGTTTATTGTGGCTCACACCTATTTTCACTAGGTCAAACAAACCCAGCTTCTCAACGAAGCCTATTAGTTTGTATGGTGAGTGGTCTTTCAGGTCAGATGGTAAGAATATGGCTATGCTGAACTCTAAAGACCTGATTCGGTCCCCAGTGGAGCAAGCACAAAATATATGCTCTGTTAATGAGGTAGTCGAATAGTCGAGTTGCAAGATTTCCACCTTGATACCCACGACAACCTTCCCATATGATGGTTTTGGCACGCCAGCTACACCTGACGATGCCGTACATTCAGCCGTGCAGGGCTTTCTTGCCTCTGGTTTTGGTGAAACCTCACTTGAGCGCAAACGTTTGCACCTGCTCATGGGGGGTCAGTTCCCCCACTTGAGACAGATTCTGCGTACGCCGCAGCTCACGCTCCTGAACTAAATTTACAGTGAGGTCAGTTGGAGTCGTAAACTCGACATCCATCTCCTCTGTAGACTCGCTTCTGAACTGAATTCACAGAGAGGTCCTGTTTATGTGGGACTACGTGGTCTAAATTTCTCAAAACGGTATGCTGAACATGAAATATCCTTCAGACTAGGTAAAAATGATTCGACGTTTTCAAACCATTCTTTGGCATGAAACCATAAGTTCCTGATTCTAAACGATACGGAAATTTTGCACTATGCAAGGAGGGTTGCAAAATCAGGAGCATAAACATTCCGGTTGCAACCTGTTAAACGCTCAAATGGATCCGATTCACTCACCGGTATTAAAATTAGCGTATCAACATTGTCATAAGTAAACAACATTCAGGTACTCAATTGAGGTAAGTACCTCTATTATTACCAACAGTGGTGTTAGATTAGATTAGATTGTCGAGGAGCTAGCTCATGGCCTGCTTCACTGCGACCTTTTCAGATCTATTGTGATGCTCCTCGATTGTTAGAGCCCATTGTCTAGCTTGATGTCTTTGATCAGACTTCAGAGCCTTGACATTGACCCTTTCATATAGCTGGCAGCCTCTGATTTTTCTTTCCCGCATCTTGCCTGTCTCAGCCATGCTATCGCTTCGCATTTACAGAACACATGCAGTGGGTTTCTTCCTCTTCTTGACAGAACCTGCATTGGGTTTCTTCTGTCAGACCCATGTTGCTCATATGCTTCCTAAACCGGCTATGTCCCGTTAGTAGACCCACCACTACACTTACAACCTTGCGGTTGTGGTTCAGCAGTTCTTCTGTGAATCTGGGCGATGGTTTATGAACTCTTCTGCCTGCCTCATTTCTGGGAGATTATTCCACCAGCCTATCGATTCGCCATGTATCTATGAATTTATGGATGTCTTTATACATGCTTTCGCTACTTCGCAGAAGGGTTCTGGGACAATCATAGCCTTGGATGCGCCTTCATGGGCTAGAACATTGACCTCCTCATTGCCCTTGTGACCCTCATGTGATCATTCACTTTTTTCTTTCCCACCAACATGGATTCAGACCAGAACACTCTATTCAAAACGCACTAGTCGAATTAAATACACACATATCCCAAAACATCAATTCTTCCTTTGGTACTGTCGCCATCGTCCTAGACATTGAAAAAGCATTCGACAAGTTCTGGCACGCGGATATGATCTGAAAACTAATTCAAATACAACAACCACCCCACTCCATCAGACTAGTCGCTTCCTACCTCACCGACCGACAAACCCGCATAAAAGTCGGCGAAACCCTATCCCTACCATACACTCCCAAAGCCGGAGTCCCTCAAGGATCTATTTTTGCACCCACTTCATTACTAATATATGTGCATGACACTCCCACCTCCCAATAAATTCTGCAATATGCAGACGACACAATCCTATACGCATCAGCAACCAGTACCCGCATCCTACAAACAAAAACCCAAACAATAATTAGCCACTTCGAGCAATGGTGTAACAAATCGCGAATCAAAATAAATCCCGTCAAAATCCAAACAATCCTATTTAGACACCCAAACACCACTACCCGTCGTAAACTTAACAATAACGACTTGAACCTCAGACTGTTGGAAGAGAACCTCCACCTCCAAAACTCAGTGTCCTACTTGGAGGTTACCTTCACAAGTACCTTCAACTGGGAGACCGACCTCAGAGAAACTGTGGACAGAGTCCGGAAAAGAGCAGACCTCCCAAAAGCTCTGAGAGGCAAGATCGGTAGATGCAACAGTAAGACTCTCTTTCACACATACAAAACCTTCATAAGACCGGTTGTGGACCACAAAGCCACGATCTACAGCACCCTCTCCCAAAGACAAGTCCACTGAATAGTAAGAACCGAGAGAAAAATCCTAAGAAACATCCATAACCTCCTCTTCAGATATTCCTCACACAATTCATATAACCAAATAGATATCACCCCGATCAATTTGAGATTTCAGGAACTCCAAGGAAGATACGCCATGAGAACTATGAAAAGCCAAAATACCGCGGCCATCACCACCTCATGGAGGCCCCGCGGAGGCGCCAAAAGGATACCACGAAAAAACTACCGTTCCTCCCAGCCAAACTCCTGGAGTTAATGGAATACCCTACGGAGTAGATCCAGGATATCCTCAAGGAATATCCATTGGCCATCAGATAGCGGAAGATCACAGCCTGGAACGCCCTGAGAGCTCGAATGAAACCAACAACACCTCAGCAATCGTTATCAAGTAAAGCAAATGAGCAAGCAATCATTTTTAGTTCAACGTATAAGTTTTAAAATCTCCTTATAGGATGAAAGTGCAGTAATAGTCTGGTTCACATGTACTCGATTTAGCTCTTTTTGGTGACATTTTTCAGCCTTGTCCAAAAATAACGACCAAGGTGTAATTCGATTACCGTTGCCAAAATAGAAAAATTGTTATTTTCTATTTTTTTATTAACAATTGAAAATTATAATTTTAT
>NW_019289504.1:11280-107146 GCF_000500325.1 Leptinotarsa decemlineata
AACATTACATGAATTTTTTCATTCTTCAATATTTACATTTTAAATGTTTAAAAATTTTTTTGTTTATATGTCAGAGTGACGAAAGGCGCGCGGAAGCCAGACTACCCGCTTTTGGCTCTATTTTCAGGGCTCTGTGAAAATTACAAATAATCGAGATACAGTTTCGGGAGTCGGGACTTTTTTTACGCAAATTCATTGATCATTTCAAATCTTTTTTCAAATTTCCAAAATTTTGAAAATTTTCCGAGATATTAAGAAAAAACTAAAGCCCCATTTTCTTCACTTAATTGTTTATAACTTTTGTTATTTTTATCGGTATGTTTTCGGACCTTTCCTTGAACTTTCTAGACAAAAATACGAATCGAATGATACCTTGGTAGTGATTTTTGGACATGGCTGGAAAATGTTACAAAAAAAGTACATGTGAACTAGACTATAACGTTGGTTACAAATGAAAGAAACGTATACATTGATGTATACATCCAATGTATAAGTTTGAAAATGTCCTTTTAGGACGAAACTGCAGTAACGTTAGTTACAAATGAAAGTGGTAAAAAATATCATTATCATTTTTTATGATGATTTCCTACCACGTAGTAACGGCTACATCCATCAATTCATTATTGTTTCACATATGCCTGGCGTCCCGTGACGACTCACAATTTCATTGTCGAAAAATTTTGAATACTTCTTGAAAAACTCCGGTAGATATTGATGATTTCAAAAAATAAGGTAGGAGATCTTTCATTGTAAGCGTGTTTTTTGATAAACATATTTGAAGTTAATCACATATCGAACAGAGTGTAACGTCATCTCTTCCATCTCATTTACCATTCACTCTATTGTTCAGAAATAATGTATTAACAAAATTGAAAATAGGTCAATATTTATTCAGATGGAAACCGAATCCATTACACTGATATTCACGAATTTACTTCTTCCTACCTTTCGTATCCAAGAACATTTCTATTTATCAACCTTTCACAATCAATCATCTCAACACGGAAAAATTGAATTGCGATTTTATCTAGTTTTATTTATCTCGAATCAACCAACAGAGCGCAAATAAAATGCCGTTTTTATCTTTCCATCGATTGGGCCGAAGGAAAAGCGTTCTCCTACAACAAAAGCGAATACGAAACAATGGAAATATCTGTAAGCGCATTCGATTTCAACGAATTCGATGCAAATGTTATTCGGTGAATTAATAAGAATTTTGAAATGATGGTATTGGAGGAGTATACGAAGATGTATGTTTTCTATTTCACAGGGAAGAATGCTTCTGAAATTTTCATGATTGGTTACCTCCACTTCTTATTGCTTCGTTGAAGGTATCGAAAAATGGTTACGTCCCAACCACTACTAACCAGAATTTTTGACAGCCGTTGGTGAACTCAGAAAACTGTTTTTGGCCGTGTGACGCACTCTTTTAAAAGCCAAAAACTTTCTTTCCCAAAAAAAAAAAAAACTCAGTTCTTATTTGTGTCAAATATTGACTTTAATGAAATGAATGTGAGTGAGAAAGTTTGCGAAACGATCATAGCAATTTCACGAACAAAATAAAACTCTCTTTTAACATGAATATACAAAGTTTTTCGTACAACTGTTCTGTTTCCATAATAAAATAGATGAATTCAATATTTCTTTAAAAACAAATTTTGATATCTCTTGTCCATAGCTGTGAAGTGGCCGTGTCAGGTGATGCATTGTCTAGCCCTATCAGGCTAGCATGGCGAATCCAGCAAATTTGCAAAAAAATACATCAATAGGTAGATAAATAGTTGCTAATTGATTGCCAAAACAACGATTACGTGATATAGAGGTAGCAAAGTAACTCAATGAATTATATACTTTTCCTTTGATCTTTACAGAATATTCAGTTGCAATTCATTTGCAAAACCTTAGATAGAGCGAAAAATTTTAAATATTTTTTTTTAATTTTTTATGATCTTGCTATCTTGAAACTGGTGTTTCCTGGAATTGAAGATGTTCTGAATTTGTTGCTCACCAAGAATGAACTCAAATATACCTTGAGTATCAGCAACAAAATAGTTAGAACCGATCGGCCGATTTTCAATTTTTTTTATTTCCCACGTTCTTGCTATCTTGAAACTGATTTCTCTCAATATAAAAACTGTTTCAAATTTGTTGCTCACCAGAAGTATACTCGAGTATACCTTGAGTATCAGCAACAAAATAGTTGAATTCGATCGGCCGATTTCAATTTTTTTTTCATTTCCCACGTTCTTGTTATCTTGAAACTTACAGATGTTGTGAGTTCTACATCTTGGTTATCCACGGTGCCACATGAAACTGATTTCTCCAAACCCATGAAATTTA
The DNA here is from genome assembly GCF_000500325.1 of Leptinotarsa decemlineata. Classification (NCBI taxonomy): domain Eukaryota; kingdom Metazoa; phylum Arthropoda; class Insecta; order Coleoptera; family Chrysomelidae; genus Leptinotarsa; species Leptinotarsa decemlineata. Next base: position 13,621 of record NW_019289504.1, read on the forward strand.
CTTCGACACACTGTTTTCTATATGTTAGGAAGTTTCTGAATAAATCCAACACTACTCCTCTCATACCAAGATGTTTCAATTTATCCAGCAGAAGCTCGTGACTAACCGTGTCGAAAGCGTTTGTCAGCTTTTGAAATCATCCAAACCACTTTTCTTGCTATCAACAGCATTATATCATACAAGTAAGCTTTGCAATGGCGTCTTGGGTGCTCTTGCTTTTACGAATACCATATTGTGTTTCCGCAATAATGCTATTTTGGTCCAAATACTTCACGAATCTATGTTTCATGATTTTTTTCGAATAATTTGGCAAAAGATGAAGTAATGGATATTCAATGTTCATATAAAATTAGTTATTTCGAAAGAATTTTCTCTTTCGTGTAGTTCAGTGTTTTTATACAAATCTGTCGCCCCCATACGAACAACAACTCTCAGAAGTTCAGAAACTTGTGCGAGCTAAGGACTAACGAGGTCTTACCTTTCAACTTGTGATTCCTAACACGGTTGCAGAAGCATCCCCGATTCAACAAGATACATTTTATCGAGAAAAATATCTGGCCGAGGCGGGAATCGAACCCACGATCTTCCCGATCATGAGTCGGGCGCACTACCACCGCAGCCAATTCCAATGAAAGTAGTGATTTTGGTAGGGCCTGTGATATAACCGATATAAGTATATATACATGATTTTATCGTTTTATTCATTATTATTGAAAATACCGACCGTTTTTAGTGGAATGAATGCTCTTTTCTGGTTCATTTATTTTCCAAAATTAATTTGGCAGCGGCTGTCACCAGATGCAAATTTCTCCACATCAAATTTGGAATATCAAGGCAGGTCCGAAAAAGCTGTAGGGTTCGTGCTGATCGCACGGAGGCCGGTTTTTTTTTGAAACTCAACTACACCGTGTACCTTTCATACACATGAAAGGGGTGTGGTGTAATGTATTGACCTTCTTTTATAGTCCCCAAGATGTAACAACAATAAGACAATAATTACAAAAAAAAATGACATCCTCTCTCTCTAAGCCGACATAGGGTTAGTAAAAAATCCAAATTATATCTAGATACAATACTGGGTTCTGATTCACCTCTCAGGTACGGTATCCATGTGAAATACAAATCCGTTCTAAGTGTCACCAAACGAAACAACAATTAGCTCACTGATTGCAATTTACCATAATTCCACTATCGCAAAATCCCTTTTCGGATAATCATTTCTCGCAACTCTCCCAATCAACTCTCGATCGCAAAGGAATCTTTTCGCAACTGACTCTTTAACTTATTTCGCAACTCCCCTATCGCAAAATCTTTTTTCGCAACCCTCTTCAGCAACTGACTTTCGCGACCGTTTCGTGACCCCCTTCCGCAATGGTCCCAATTAACCGCCTACTCAGTATTTCCAAGTCCGAAAAACTCTTCCTAACACTCCTTTCTTTCACCGTTCCCTGATTGGTCTGATCTCTGTTTAATATTCCCGAATTCATCCATAACCCTTCTTCCTCAAGACCTTTACCTTCTTCTCAGCGAAGTCATTGGTCAGTTTTTATTTCAAATGAATTTTCGTGCCCACCTATTCAGATATGGCCAAACTTCCTGTCAACGAAGCTGAAATACAAACTCGTAGCTCGCGTCCCCAGTATTATAACTCATAAACAGGATACGTTTGTTCAGTCTAGCCTGAACGAAACATAACCTTCGCGATGCCGCCAAAGTTCAACAATCATAAATTAAATTCAACGCTTACTCTGTTGGGAAAATATCGATATCAAAGAACCGGGTGACCGACCCTGATGAATAAAATGATATTTTACGGTAACCATCGCAATGCCAGTTATTACAGACCTTTTCTTTCAATTTGTGTCTGGAAGTTATTTCTTTGCAAGATCTACACATCTTCGTGGAGAGTTCATTCTGAAATCAATAATTTTTTTTCTGGTATATATCCACAGTTATTCGTTGTATAAAAATAGAGAAGTGGAAGGAAAACCTCCCTTCTTCAATAATTAATTTTTTTCAAAATACTCCTTTCTATCAAACGTCTTTGATATTCTTAGTTTTGAAGTTACTGAGTTTTCACGCTCTCTTTACTAGGTTTTTATGTCTGGCTTGAAAGTTATTCGAAAAAACATTTCATGAAATGTAATGTAATGAATGCTTTTTTAATAACAATAAATGTAGTCTCCTCGAAATAACATGAACAAACACCTATATTCTTCATCAAGCATCCACAGTCAAATTTTATACTACTTGTCATAAAATTCCACAATTCAAATAACATCAATTTCGGTGGGCCTATTTGTTCAGTCTACACCACTGGCTAGTAACATAATTAATTTGTGTACTCACCTGCGGCTGGTGACAGTTTAGTGATGACACCCCATCTCTGCTTCCACTGAAACAACAACAGAGAAATTAGTTATAAGCTTATAACAAACTGTTGTTCGGTTAATGCCCACTTCATCATGGAAGGCTGAGAACGGAAATGAATTGCGTATATAAAATCGGAATTAGTCACTGCAATACGAATTGCGAAAGATAAAATTAGGAGCATTAGGAACATTCGTGTGGATTTGTAACTCGATGTGCCACATGTATTGCGAAACGTATCGATTGAAATATTTTTGGAAAACTAGGTTAAAATGTGAAACATCGAAATTCGAAAAATTTTAAAATTGGAAAAAACTCGGATTGTGACAACAGAAAGTCCACATTTCGAGTAAGGGTATTAAATTGGTAAGGAAGCGCAGAAGGGCCACATATTTTTTTTTATTTCTTGGAAATTACTACTTTGAATCTCGAAATTTCGACTTTCATCTCGAAATTTAGACTTTAGTATCAAAATTTCGACTTTTATCTCGAAATTTCTACTTTTATCTCGAAATTTCGACTTTGAAGTGGAAATTTCGAGTTTGAAGTCGAAATTTTGAGATTAAAGACACTAGATCAAAACTGATCCTAGGTGACCTTTCAAAACACTACCTTACCTTTTAAGATTTTTATTCAGAGGATTTTAACAATGTAATTCAGTTACAAGTTGATTTCATTCATTTAACATCATAGTAATGGGAATCTTCCGTTCCATAGAAAACCATACCTGAAATGTTCAAGAATATATGTATGCTCCTTGACTAACTGCTTTGACCAGTACTTACGCATTCTCCTATTGCCAATCGACGTTGGAGATCCGAAATTCCTCCCTATGTTGAAATATTTGTTATTGTTTGTTTCTCAGTTAACTTCACCTATCATTTTTCAGCCGTTGTCTGCCTCATTACCTATACCTTCCCAAGAATATTTTTGCATAGATTGTTATTCATCACTTCCAGAAGTATTAGAGCTATATCGCCTGAGAAACAATATTAGTTAGTTCTGGGTTTCTGAATACTGTTTGATATTTTCGGTAAATATTTTGCATAATATGAATGTTCAAATATTCGTACTGGATGGGAAAGATGTGGCGACTTACCTTATATGTTTCTATTCCATGGCATGAATAAGGATCGGTGAATAGTTCAAAATAGGTTGTAGTCAATATTTTTGTAAACATTCAATAACAAGGTTAGGAGATAGCTAATGGTTGACATCTGCCGAACTTTCGTAGTGTCGTTCCGACGACTTACACCGAACTAGTTCTACAGTTGTTCACGGGTGAGGGATTGATTGGTTACTCAAATTGTCAAGAGTTGTTTTAGGGTTGCATTGCTTTGAGAAGGAGTTTTGATGGGTCATGGACTTGTTGATGATGTCTCGAGTGGCTGTGGAGGAATTGATAGATTTATGATGTTGTGCACAGCGCCCCCTTGGTGCTTGTAGTGTAGATTGGACGCACTGTGGCAACAACTGTGGCAGTCTCTTGGATTTCGGGGGTGACCTTCGTTGAGCTTGGTTGAGAGTTCAAGTATACCATCAGACTGATTTGTAGGATATATACGTTTGTATTTGTGCCATTCTTAACGGGGATTATTTCTACAAGTCAGGATTGTATAGTGGAAGACTGATTGGTCATTTTGATGTGGATATTTGCAGTCTGAAACTTAAACTCTTCCGAGGATTTGTGGTGGTTACCGAACTCATTGTGACAGGTGGAAGGATTTCCGAAATCAGATTCATAAGAAACAGAAGGCCATTTGTCACTCATCAAGTCCCAGTAGGACTTCCGTGCAGAGCACCGCACACGAAGAAAATGTATAGAAAACCCCTTGGCCAGGGGTTTACTGAATAAATCATATTGGGGATCTTTATCTTTTATTTCCAATATTAATTGGTAAGTTATTGGTATTGTAAGTTACTTAGGGTATCTGAAGGATTAAATTTACCTCGCTCCCATTAAGATCTATTTGAAATTTGCTAATTTGGTTAACCCACTCCAGTCTCCACTGTTTAGCTTAGCCGCGGAAACCCATCTGTCTTATTTGTTACCGACAGATGATTTGGTCTCCTCTTGTGGTGTGTGAGGTGACAATTTGGGGAAAAATCATCAACTATACGTACAACAAAACATTTTGGTCAAGTTGACAATACAATTCTTGTAACAGATTGAAATTGAGTTACTATTAAAACACTCTTGGAACTTTCAGTCATTATTTAAAATGAGTTATCAATTTCGAAATTTAATAGGACACAGTAACAGAATTTGATAGACGCTTGTTTTTCACATCAGCTGTTACACCACTGTTAAATTTTGACTTTGATGCGTGTATTGAGTACATTTCTTGGTATTCACATTTTGTCTTCAATCGAGGACCGCCTGCCCGGTACTGACGATGCCCAATAGACTGAAATAGCTGTCTGCCGGTGGCTCTTAGATTGAAATCAATATGGGAGTGACCAGAATAGTATTTATTTATTTATCTTTTGATTTTCATGGAACTATTTTCCAGCAGCTTGTCTGCATTATCATTTTTAGAAACATATGGACGTGTTTTCCGATGGCATTCCATGTTAGCTTCCCAAATTCCTGCTACCGCAGTTGTCAGTTGATTGGTCAAACCACCAACACTGACATAACAATTTGGCAAGTTGACTTGGATGCCACACCAATTAATAGTTGGTTCCACTCATGTCTCGCTTGTGTCTCATTTTGTCTGATTTAGATTTCTGATGAATTATTGTTTCTCATCCTTGAATGAATTATATTGCACACCGACAATAATGTTCTTTGTATTTTTCGAAGGACATTCAATATTTCTCCATAGATAGCCAATAAAACAATTCAAATTTCTGAAATTTCTCATCCTGCGGAATTCGACACATCCTTATACTGCTAATAATGCGGAAACCCGCTCGTTCTTTATGAGGAAAAACGAAAAATATCACACAAAACCGCGCCAGTAAATTGGCAACTGAGAGTAATGGCACTTACAGCTGCACACCGGGATATAACAGTAAATCCTGCACAAAAACCAATTATGCCGACAGAGAACTCATTATAATATCCTTTCCAGAAATCTGCTGTTCCGCCCAAACTATTTGTCAGTTTACGTGTCGCATATCAGGAACATTGTGAAAGAGGTCATAGACAAGATCCCGAAAGGATCGTAACAAAGGACATATTCGTCATGCCAGGAACATTCTTCACTGACCTGCTAGCAGGAAGGGCGAAGAGCGGCAAGCTTAGTAGGGATGGAGAATATCGATGGATCTTTTGTCAGCAACAGTTTGAAAAGCAGGAGGACTGCGGGAGTTGGGATTCGAAACAAAACGGATTTGCATATGCATATTGAGTGTTGTCACAGATAGCTCTGAATGTCTGAAAGTATGCTTCAAGAGTCCATTTTGGGCCCTCTCCTATCTATATTTATAAATGCTAAAGTCACTTTACACTCCTAGGAAGCTAAAATTTGGTGTATAGGTGCTTTTTAACCGTGTTAGGAATCACACGTTAAAAGGTAAGAACTCGTTAGTCCTTAGCTCGCACAAGTTTCTCAACTTCTGAGAGTTATCGTTCGTATGGGATTAACGGAAAGACATATTTTAAACAGACTTTTAGGACTGAAATGAGCAATAAGAAAGGATTTTCTGATATTTTAACTGGGGCGCCCCCGTGGGGGTAAAAATGAGCGTTTACATATGAAAATTATCTCTTCATCACTGTTTGTTCGTACCGTCATACTTTCGTAGGCTGAAATTTTGTACGTGAGTTCGTTTTATGTTGTAGATGTGCAATAAAAAATAATTCTCAAATATTCCAACTGGGGCGTCAGCTACGGTGTTGAAAGGGGCGTCCATGCGGAGCAGGGGCGAGTTGCCAGTTCATTATATACACTAGTGATTTATGTAAGGCATCAAATCACTGCCCTTCCAATTTCTACGCAAATGTCTCAAATTTATAAAGCCTACGAAGAATTTGATTTCGACACTGCACCTGCGCATGTAAATGATAACCTGCAGTATCTACCAACTACATCAAATTAAATCAATTCGAATAATAATGCCTTTAGATTATAGGTTACGTTACGTTATTTGGTAGACAAGGCTTCAGAAACAGCTGTCAAAATAAAGATCGAGAAATTTTGCAGAAATAAATATTGGAAGTCAGCGGGACATGGAAATTTTTGGATATAAATCTGAAAAGAAGTTTAAAAAACTAATAAATAGAGTTTATTCTATGATTTTCACTATAAGGGTTTTACAAAAACCGCGACACATGTTCCGCTATACAATAGCAAGCATAATTGAAGTTACTTCTAAATTACACCTTATATACTATAACCTAGTAACTATTCGTCTACCTAAGTAATAAATCTACCTGGAAAAATATACCTGAAAAAGCCAGGTATCAATACATTTTTCGAAAGTCTACCTGTAAATATACTTAACTATTATTACCTGCGTGTGAACAAATTCAATAAAGGCGAATTATTCAATTCAATTTGATCGTTCATGAGATGGTGAGAGTTTTTGAATTTGTTTATTTCCATACTCTCCAAAAGGTTGAGTTTCAAACCTTTCTTCTGGAAATGGAGGGGTTTGTATTCATGGTTGAACTCATGTCCCTCTGAGATTAGATGACTTGCATATGTGGAATTTATTTTTCCGTTCTGAAAACTATATTTATGTCCCTTTATGCGGGTTTTAAACGTTCTTCCAGTTTGACCTATATAAAACATCGGACATGACCCACACGATAATTTATACACTCCCGATTTTTCTGAAACTGAACTTTTATCTTTGTTACATTTGGTGCCTTCGGCAAAAATGTCACGAGGACAAGAAAGATTAGATTGAAATTCTTAAGCACTGTTTCCAACCTATGACTCGGGTTTTCTGAGCAGAAAGACATATCAATAATCTATTGAACAATTTCCACAATGAATTTTATTTAGGACAAATTTTGCTACACGGTATCTCCATTACTTGTGGTCAGGCGCATCAACCTATTCTACAAGGTTTTTTTATACAGTAGGTAATTGAAAAACTCAATATGATGAACGATTTTTTCTGATGAAACAGGTATACATAAAAATATTTACAGTACATATTCACTTCTAAGAAAACAGACAATTCATAAAATCAATTCAAAACAACTAGATTAGATGAATCAATAATTCTGGCGAAACAAAAACAATCACTTTTGTAGAATGCCTTGATCTGAAATAGATGTATTTTTATTCGATGAACATCAGAAAGACATTGATTCCTTCATGAAAAATATTTCAAAGGATTTTCCAGAGAAAGAATGATTACAATAATTTTTTGTTGAAAAAATAGAAAGATAGAATATTGGTACTATATTTTTATGTAGACTTTGCTATTGACTTTATTACTCATTGATTTTTTTACAGACTCACCAGAAGTATACTCAAATATACCTTGAGTATTAGCAACAAAATAGTTGAATCCGATCGGCCGATTTTAATTTTTTTTTTCATTTCCCACGTTCTTGTTATCTTGAAACTTACAGATGTTGTGAGTTATATATCGTGATTATCCACGATGCCACATGAAATTGATTCCTCCGAACCCATGACTTTCACTTCAACACACTGTTTTCTATATGTTAGGAATAACCAATAACCCAGAAATACAGTACATTTTCTGATCTTCCAATGTGTCTTTCAGTGTATGTGTACCTATTTCCAATATTATGTAAACCTAGATGTATAGATAATTATAGGTACTTATTCTCATAAAATATACCAGCTTTCTCTGTCTATTCACTAATACAACTGCAACATTTATTTAATCTTTTATTACTTTTGTGCCTGATATATTTTTAAAGTACTTCCACGGGGAGACGGACGGAAGCACATTACGAGCCACCTGCGCTTACGCTGCTTTCCTCAAACTCCTAATGGCCCTAACCATAATATTAATAAATTGTATATTAACAATAAATTGCATTAAATTGAATTGAATAGTTTCCTCAAAATAACATGAACAAAGCCCTGTATTTTTCATCAAGCTTCCACAGTCGAAATAAACACTACTTGTCATAAAATTCCACAATTCAAATAACATCAATTTCGGTGGGACTATTTGTTCAGTCTACACCACTGGCTAGTAACATAATTAATTTGTGTACTCACCTGCGGCTGGTGACAGTTTAGTGATGACACCCCATCTCTGCTTCCACTGAAACAACAACAGAGAAATTAGTTATAAGCTTATAACAAACTGTTGTTCGGTTAATGCCCACTTCATCATGGAAGGCTGAGAACGGAAATGAATTGCGTATATAAAATCGGAATTAGTCACTGCAATACGAATTGCAGAAGATAAAATTAGGAGCATTAGGAACATTCGTGTGGATTTGTAACTCGATGTGCCACATGTATTGCGTGTATTTTTGGAAAAGTATGGTTAAAATGTGAAACATCGAGATTCGAAAAATTTAAAAATTGGAAAAAGGTCGTGTTACAGTATAATTTCTCTTAGAGTGGTTGTCTGTCTGTTTCGCATATTCGATAAATTATATCAAGGTCATTGTTCTGCAAAGTTCGCAACTAGGTACCTTTCTCGTTGTCTCTTCAACTTTAAATATCGCTCCGCATCAATCACCGACAATTAGCTGCAAAATTAGATGAAATATTCTCATGAGTGGGACAAAGAAGTTCAACAATGATATTAAATATTTTGATTCGTGAACGGGAGCTTAGACCCTTTCCAACATTTTAAAATGTGAATCAGTAGTAAAAGATTTCAGGCAGGAGAACAGTGTGTTCATTCAGTGAATGTGAAAATGCGAGTTCTGGATTATTTTTCATTACTACGATTGGGGATTGAATTGCCGTGTTCCATTTTTTTTAACAACTAGTGTTGTGAGCTTAGTTGTTATTACCTCTTTTAAAGGGGATACAAAGCTGAAATCAGACTCTAAGGCCACCCTTCATCAAAGACCTTTTTCGTTTTATGCCGTTGGATAACGTAATAAAAGAATTTCTGAAATTCGAAAGCCTGACAGTTCTACTACTTACTGGAAGTTAGGGGAGTGCAGTTTCAATTTCCCAGGTTGCAGCCAAAAAGGGAGGAAAGCTAACGAATCGTATGAGTACCACCGTTATTTCTTTTATCATTGCCTTTTTCTTCTGACACTCAATTACGTCACCAGCGAAATTATTTGTAATTATTTTCAAGCTAACTTGTTTAACTATATAAATAAAGTAGACTTGTTTCAACCCCTAGTATGTACTGTGCTAGGTATTAGTATACTAGAAAGTGAGTTTTGTAAAGTCACTCAATATAGACGTTCTCTCTCTCTCCAAAGAAAAGGTTGCATTAATTGAACTTCTTAGGAAATACGAACCACCCGTCTCCACTGAGCTAACCAGTGCCCTACCCTACCTCAAATACTGGCTTTCGGTAGAGCACTATAAAATTTTGATACGGTTTCACCCTTCAGAGTGACAACTGATAAAACTCTTACACAGTATATAAGGACTCCTTCTGAGCCAGGAAAAAGCCCGTAACAGTCGGATTATAACAACAGAGAGTCCACATTTCGAGCAAGGGTGTTAAATTAGTACGGAAGCGCAGAAGAGCAACATATTCTCATTATTTATTTCTTTGAAATCACTAGTTTGAATCTCGAAATTTCGACTTTTCTCTCGAAATTTAGACTTTGATCTCAAAATTTCGACTTTTATCACGAAATTTCGACTTTGAATTTGAGACATTTGCATAGAAATTGGAAGGGCAGTAATTTGATGCCTTACATAAATCACTAGTGTATTTAATGAACTGGCGACTCGTCCCTGCTCCGCATGGACGCTCCTTTCAACACCGTAGCTAACGCCCCAGTTGGAATATTTGAGAATCCTTTCTCATCACACATCCAAAACATGAAACGAACTCACATACAAAATTTCAGCCTACGAAAGTATAACGGTACGGAGAAACAGTGATAAAGAGGTAATTTATTGATAAAACTACTTCCATTGTTCATGAGGTTGTATGGAAATTGGGGGAAAATCATCAATCACTAATTACTTAGTAATTGATGTAAACTAATTACTTATTCAGATTAATTAGTAAGCGATCTGATAATCATTCTATCAATTTAAGAAAAGATACATGTTTTTCTTACTTCGGACCGAAGTATCTAAATAATTTATTACCGTATATTCATTTGTCTATATATCAATTCAAAAAAACTTTGAAAATTCATTTCTTAGATGTTCAAAAATGATTGTAATCTTTTATATTATCTCCATAATAGTTTTTTTATATTATTTTTGTGTCTATTGTAACTGTTACTTATAGTCTTACTGTATGCTTTTTTTTTTTTTTCATTATGGTGGAAGATAGCCTCTGGCTAACCCTTTTCCCTTTGTGAATAAAACTTGTTTTTGCACAATAAACGTTCTCATTATTATACGTACAACAAAAAATTGTCAAGTTGACAATACAATTCTTGTAACAGATTGAAATTGAGTTACTATAAAAAAAATCCTGAAACGTTCAGTCATTATTTAAAATGAGTTATCAATTTCGAAATTTAATAGGACGCAGTAACAGAATAACGTGGATATTCGAATATTGAACTTGATAGACGCTTGTTTTTCACATCAGCTGTTACACCACTGTTAAATTTTGACTTTGATGCGTGTATTGAGTACTTTTCTTGGTATTCACATTTTGTCTTCAATCGAGGACCGCCTGCCCGGTACTGACGATGCCCAATAGACTGAAATAGCTGTGTACCGGTGGATCTTAGATTGAAATCAATATGGGAGTGACCAGAATAGTATTTATCTATTCATCTTTTGATTTTCATGGAATTATTTTCCAGCAGCTTGTCTGCATTATCATTTCTAGAAACATATGGACGTGTTTTCCGATGGCATTCCATGTTAGCTTCCCAAATTCCTGCTACCGCAGTTGTCAGTTGATTGGTCAAACCACCAACACTGTCATAACAATTTGGCAAATTGACTTGGATGTCACACCAATAGTTGTTTCCACTCATGTCTCGCTTGTGTCTCATTTTGTCTGATTTCGATTTCTGATGAATTATTGTTTCTCATTCTTGAATGAATTATATTGCACACCGACAATAAGGTTCTTTGTATTTTTCGAAGGCCATTCAATATTTCTCCATAGATAGCCAATAAAATAATTCTAATTTCTGAAATTTCTCATCCTGCGGAATTCGACACATCCTTATACTGCTATAATGCGGAAACCCTCTCGTTCTTTATGAGGAAAAACGAAAAATATCACACAAAACCGCGCCAGTAAATTGGCAACTGAGAGTAATGGCACTTACAGCTGCACACCGGGATATAACAGTAAATCCTGCACAAAAACCAATTATGCCGACAGGGAACTCATTATAATATCCTTTCCAGAAATCTGCTGTTCCGCCCAAACTATTTGTCAGTTTCCGTGTCGCATATCAGGGACATTGTGAAAGAGGTCATAGACAAGATCCCGAAAGGATTGTAACAAAGGACATATTCGTCATGCCAGGAACATTCTTCACTGACCTGCTAGCAGGAAGGGCGAAGAGCGGCAAGCTTAGTAGGGATGGAGAATATCGATGGATCTTTTGTCAGCAACAGTTTGAAGAGCAGGAGGACTGCGGGAGTTGGGATTCGAAACAAAACGGATTTGCATATGCATATTGAGTAGATGCACTTCAGTGATTAAAAGGATGCTTTTGGGAAAGAAGGAAATATTGAAAAGAAAAAAAAAACTATAAATAGATGTTAATGTCGTTACAGATAGCTCTGAATGTCTGAAAGTGTTCAGACATTCAAGTGCTTCAAGAGTCCATTTTGGGCCCTCTCCTATCTATATTTATAAATGCTAAAGTCACTTTACACTCCTAGGAAGCTAAAATTTGGTGTATAGGTAGGTGATTTTTAACCGTGTTAGGAATCACACGTTAAAAGGTAAGAACTCGTTAGTCCTTAGCTCGCACAAGTTTCTCAACTTCTGAGAGCTGTCGTTCGTATGGATTAAATGCGTTTCACTCTAGCACTTTATCTTCTTTGTACTGTATGAGCATCATGTTCAGAATTATTATTTTTCTCGTTCATTTTCATTCTCCCCATACTGACTCACCTCTTTTTTTTGAAGCTTTTATTTAACTTGACTTGTATGTATGTTAACAAACCTTGCAAGTTTAATTTGACCTACTTGGTCATTATTACGCCTTGGTCAAAGAAGAAACGGACTGGTCTGAGTTTGACGATAGTCGTGTCGCGAAGTGTTCTGGCGATGCATTAAATTTATTGAAGCCTCTGGAGACACCTTACATTTTGTTTTATAAGAGTGAGGACATTGTCAGATTAGGATCTTCAGATGATGTGGTACTGCAGGTTTTTCCTGGTTTTCCTGCAGCTGAAAAAGCAAATGCGCCACTGGAATCAATGAAGTCGCCCCGGAGCGCCAATCCATTTTTATTGTTGTTCTATTTTATTTTTATCGTTGTTTTAATGAAGTTCTGCGTATATTTAGTACTCACCTGACAATTTTTATGATATTCAAAGAAATAAACGAATGGATTAATACCTGTGCCTGATAGACATATCATCAAACACCAGAAATAGATCAGATTAATATGAGGTCTAATATTCTCAACAGATACTGCACAACTCTTCACGGGACAGAATTGTTGTCATCTAGATTGGGTTAGCCTTTAATGTAACCTGTGATTCAAATGTTAACAATGAACACCGCCCCGGAAAGATTACTTGGGATTCAGTAAGATCATAAAAATATGTTGTTATTTGAATTTAAGGGGTTATATTTTTAGGAGTGAATAATTTTTGGGAAAGAAAGTTTTTGGCTTTCTACTACTCCATCTTGATACAAAAAACATGAGGAATCTTCCAAGGAAAGGAAGGAAGTAATCAATTTGAAAATAAGTAACTCTAAACAAGGATGTGTAGATCATGCAAAGAAGTAACTTTCAGACACAAACTGAAAGAAAGTCCTCCTGAAACTGCTTCTTTCATAAAAACATTGGATCACACGAAAAAAAAATCTTTCGAAAAAAATACTTCTATATGAACACTCAATTATACAGAAGATACTTTTCTCTACTCAGTTTGTATTTCAAACATTCGTTGTGGAATAAAATCAGATATCATTCACATGAGTTCTTCTTTGAATGAATGGTAACAAATTGCACTTACATGGGACACTGTCATCCTCACTGGTATACATCGATGTTTCGCCGTGAGACACTTGCCCTAAGGCTCTTCAGTACCAAATAGGATAACATTATAGAAAATACGCACAATTCATTCATTAATTGCGATTTTCAATGTCACGGAATAAGCTTGATCTGCTCATGTCATCGATGACATCGTAATGACATTCATTCAACTATTTGATTACATTGAGGTAAACATAGTCACAGTGTATCAATTCACAAATAAATCTGTGAAATGTATGCTGTTGAATTCAATTTCATGATGATAAATCTGTTTAAAATCTGTTTGAAATCTGTTGTGGAATTGGCTGCGGTGGTAGTGCGCCCGACTCACGATCGGAAGGCCGTGGGTTCGATTCCCGCCTCGACCAGATATTTTTCTCGAGAGAATTTATCTGGTTGAAGCTGGGATGATTCTGCAACCGTGTTAGAAATCACACGTTGAAAGGTTAGACCTCGTTAGTCCTTAGCTCGCACAAATTTTTCAACTTCTGAGAGTTGTCGTTCGTATGGGGGCGACAGCTGATTAACGAAAAAACAGATTTCAAACAGATTTTTGTTTCTTCATTCAGCTGTCGCTTCCATACGAACGACAACTCTCAGAAGTTGAGAAACTTGTGCGATCTAAGGACTAACAAGGTCTTACCTTTTAACGTGTGATTCCTAACACGGTTGCAGAATCATTCCAGCTTCAACCAGATAAATTCTTTCGAGAAAAATATCTGGTCGAGGTGGGAATCGGACCCACGGCCTTCCGATCGTGAGTCGGGCGCACTACCACCGCGACCAATTCCACAACATGAATAATGCACATATCAAGAAAGAAAAAACGAATAGCATTTCACTTTTATGTCGTTTCAAATTTAAGTGCTACAAGCTCAATAAAATACCAAAAAGTGCCTGTTAGAATTGCTTGGAGGACATAAGTGAATTAAATCTGAGAGGGACTTCTTTAAGAGAGACAAAATAAAAGTTGAATATTGAATAAATATTCATTGGGAAAAAGGAAAATCCGTCTTTTTTGGACAGACACCGTATATCGGCCAATGTCGCACCAATCCAAACTAACCTCATCCGATCTGTCGCATAATCAAAACTCTTGTCACCTCCGCCGACCTCCTTCCATCCACTTTCGGACTTCGTCATCCAAAAATCCTCTCAAATCATACACAGAATGGCGCTGATTTACAGAAAGGCCCTAAACGAGGCATTGAATCGGCGGACGAGCCCTCTGACCTGTGGTCTGTAACTCAGTCGATAATAACAGCGTACGCCCTAGGGTCTAGCCCGAATTATAAGCCTGAAAACTTGAAGGGCACGCTCGGATTATTCACTTCAAACGTGAATAAAAAGTACGTAAAAGGGCAACGGGATGAGCGGAAAGATGTTGCTTTTTACGAGCGGAGAGATACTTTAAAAAGAAAGGTGAAAACGTGAACGATCTTTATTTAATTAGAGTGAACCGGGTGGGACACCCCATTGCGAGATTAGGGTTTTTTGGTAGATTAAGAAAATCGAAAGCCATCTGTGGAAAACATTAGTTTTTAGGAATAACTACCAAAAAATTGATATGATAAGAGTGGATAATCAAAAAGCCCTATGCTGGTTGTAGATCACCGGAATTTGGCACAGAACCTCCATTGAATATCTACTGATATGCGTCGAGCTTCAAGAAGAATTAGTGACATTTTCGTGACAGTTCTCTATATACCCATAACTGAAATAAAGATAGCTGTAAGTGAATGTTATAATATCTGTTGGGGTTGAATCGTATGCTGTTGTT
This sequence comes from Leptinotarsa decemlineata, assembly GCF_000500325.1. NCBI lineage: Eukaryota > Metazoa > Arthropoda > Insecta > Coleoptera > Chrysomelidae > Leptinotarsa > Leptinotarsa decemlineata. Next base: position 29,010 of record NW_019289504.1, read on the forward strand.
ATAAATAAATAGTTCACTAGCCCAGCTATCACTGTTTTCATTACACTTCCATTCCAACTGCTTGCACCCGACATTGTTCTTGCATTTGTACAATTCTGGAGTTGGAAACCCTCGCGATCAGTAAAGTGTTCAGTATGACGCTAACGTAGCTCCTTTCATGGGAGAATGTCAGCTTGAGAGCAATAAATTCCTTTTTGCTGGAGTGGCGCAGAGTTCTGAACTTGAATTGCGAGGTCGAGACAACATCGCGTTATACATTATATATACTAGTTGGTTATGCATGTTCGCCGCTCTGAGATGCTATCAAAATTCGGATTTAGTGAAATATGCTCGACGGGATTTGGACAGAATGGAAACAGATGAAGGTAATATAAATTAGATGGTATGGGGTTGCCACAAATGTTGAGAACTGTGTATTGTTCTAAAACAGGAGCTAATCAAATTCCAGAAAGTTGAACTGAAAAGTTCATGACAGGTCGTAATTGAGTAATTTCTCTTTAGGGCTCATCCAATGCGATGAGAATGGGTATCAATAATTTGGTTGGCGAACTGGGTTTTGGTTCATTAGGACACAGAAAATATAGAAATAAAAATAAAATGAGCAGAAACTCATAAAAGATATTTCACTTCAATATTCTCACACCAAGTTGTTCTGTATGATTTTTTTTAATTCGCGTCATTCAGCTGACGCTTTTCTGCCGTAAAACCAACCACCAACAAGCAAATTACAAAGAAATTCATACAGAAAGAAATGACTCGACTTAGTTTTATGAAAAATCGAATTGAAACACTGAACAAAAAAATAAAGATGAGATCTGTAACACAAGAGTAGATATAAATGTCGAAATTTGTATTACTAAATTACCTATCTACTGTCTCAAGTGTAAGTATCATACTTTGGCAAGAAAAATACAAATGCTTGTTAAACTATAAATTATCTCACAGTTGCAGTTGGTTATTTGCTTATTTGTGAATATTTTTATGACCCACCTAATTGCTTACTACTATTTCACTGTATTCTAGTTTGCAATTGAAAAAAATGCTTTGAACATGCAATAATTTCATTGAAAACTATAAGCACACGAGGTTTGAATAATGTTGTTGAGTAGATATGATATTTATATAACTGAAAGAATTTATTACTACTACGTAATATGACAATTAGCGTCGATAATATTCGTCATTATTATTTCAAGAATAATGAAGCAGTCAATTCATTTCATTAATTTGTAATGATTTGTAAGAAAATAACAGTATTAAAATCATATGGAAATAGAAAATAATAAACAATCTATGAACTTTTTGGAGATGTATCAGTAAAATTCATTGATAGCTCATAAGAAACTGAACAAATAAACAAATAACCAACTGCAACTGTAAGATAATCTACAGTTCAACAAAATTGCTCATCCGAATTCGCATTATTTACTGAGCTGTAAGCCTAAAAAGTTGGAAAAACCTGACTAGAAATTTATAATTATGTACCCTGTCTAAGATTTTGTCACCAAGGCAGATCTCAGGTAAGTTGCAGTGGAAGGTAAGTATGCTAGTTTTATTGCTATTGAATGATAACTTATTGCAGTTGCACCATTCTTTGATTTTGTTGATATCAGCTGAGATGGCATCTTGAAGAGTAGGAATGTCCTTGTTGTGCCATAATAAAGTGGTGTCATCAGCAAAAAGAGTAATTGTGGCCGTTATATCTATGAAAGCTAAGTCATTTATGTAGATAAGAAACAAAATTGGGCCAAGGATCGATCCTTGTGGTACACCACATTTGATAGTTCGAGCAGAGGAACACTCGGTTGTTTTAACTACCTGATAAGTACGAATGAAACCAGTGGAGAGTATTGCCTCTGAAGCCATACTGTTGCAACTTATTAAGAAGGATCTCATGGTTGACACAGTCGAAAGCTTTCGAAAGATCACAGAAAATAGCAGCGACTGCTTCTTTAGCGTTATATTCGGAGTATATCGTTTCTAACAGAGAGAACATAGCATCATTAGTACCCTTATATGCTTGGAATCCAAATTGACGAGAAGTAAGGATGTTATTATCATTGCAAAAACATACAATTCTGCTTTCCACTAGTTTTTCTATGAGTTGAGCAAGGGTAGGAATAAGTGCTATAGGCCGGAAGTTGGAAGGGTCATCATTGGTTCCACCCTTATATCCCCTTAATGTTTTTGAATCTTTATATACACTTTAAATACCTTAAAAAATTATCAAGTTACGTATTCGCTTAGAGACCGTGCGCGCAACCTAAAAATGGCGCACGAACTGCTATTTTCAGCGTTAAATTAAAATTATAAATGATAGAGATACCGTTTCTGGAGTCAACTTTTTTTCAGTAAATTTCCCCCTCTTCAAGGATCTTTTTTAATTATAGTTTACGAACTATGAACAACAAAACCGAACACTGTTTTTAAGAGTCTTTAATTGTTTATAACTTTTTCAATTTTTTATCAACAATTTTTTTTCACGATGATCTAGACAATATTTCGAATCGAATGAGCCTAACCATTCCGAATCTAAACTTAAAGCCAAGATTATCAAACCAAGTTGTTCTGACGCTGTTCTGCCATGAAACCAACCATCAACAAGCAAATTACAGAAAAATTCATACAGAAGGAAATGAATCTACTAAGTTTCATGAGAGTTCGAATCGAAACACTGAACAAAAAATAAAATATTGTGATCAATAACACAAAAGCAGATATAAATGTCGAAATTTTTACTACTAAATTAGCTATATAAAGTCTCAAGTGGGACAATTCCGTGGAAGGCTCATACTTTGTCAAGGGAAGTACAAATGCTTGTTTCCACACTGATGTAACATGCTGATCGATTTCAACATATCTTCGATGATACCTCATGAATTGAGTACATTTATATGTTACCTCGCTTGATAAAAAGCGTTATATACATATATTCATATGCCATTATAACTAATGAAGAATATAACTCGAATAACCTTTCACCGTTTATAAAAAGAATANCATATGCCATTATAACTAATGAAGAATATAACTCGAATAACCTTTCACCGTTTATAAAAAGAATAGAAAAGCATGAGATCCCAAAAAAATAAAGGACATTACCACGTTAGCTGCACTTGAAACTGACAAAAGTTTCTATAAAGTTATTCAGAGCACACCACATTGTCTCAACCAAAGTCCAGGTTGGCAACAATATTCAAACTTCAGAGAAATCAGTAAGTCACTAAAGATTAGTGAAACTTTTGAGACCCAATTCAAACTTAACGTCATCGTAACTCCAAACAAACGTCTCTCTATTGTTGGTTCGGAAACAATGATGGACTATTGATTCATAGAGAATACTGGATTCTATGAAATGGCGAAAGTTATTAGTTAATGAAGTGTTTCAGATTAGGCCATTACTAGATAATAATGCAATGTGAAAGATTCAATCGAATTCTATACTAACCTGAGTTATCTAACTGTTCAAATATGTATGTCAAACGGGTATTGTTACAGTTTCAATGGAACCTCGACTCTGCCAGCCTATGAACTGATGTGTTTTAGAATTATGACTCCTTATTTCTTTCGTCCATTGCAACCATGGAAGTAGTAACCAATGGAATGTGTATCAGTGAGATTATAGGCGCTTGCAAGTGAAGTCTGAAGTTTGAATACAACTATATATTTGTGTGAATAGTTATAGATTCAATGGTAATAAAAATCATATTGAAACAATAACACCTTTATTCGATTTGTATTGACACATAACTAGAGTAAGTCGTAGAAATAGGTTTTATATTCAATATAATAAATATTTATTCAAACAAATGTGAATATTCATTGTCCCTTGATAAATATTAATTTATTATGAACTGTCCCTTTATTTGGGGGACTATATCCTTCTTGGATGTTCTTGTGGATAGATATGAAGACGGTACACTGGGCCATCGAATGTACAGAAAACCAATGCAAAAACTTGAACCATCGGCCACAACAGAAGAAATGGGTGATTGAAACGTTAGTTGAGAGAGCACGATGAATCTATGAACCTGAAGGTCTGCCTGAAGAACTCAATCACCTGAAGAATGCATTTAAATGTAATTGGTACAGAGAAAGAGAATTCGAGCGCGCCATACGACCCAGGAAAGAGAACACCAAAGCAACCCCAGCTGGGCCAGTCAGGGGAAAAGCTTTCCTTTCTATGTCAAAAATGTCACGGCCCAGACTGGTAGAGTCTTAGTGATAGTGAAACACGACGTGAAACCAATGTTTAGGCCAACAAGCAAGTAGATTGCCTGTTTCTTAAACCTTTCAGAATGGGATTCCAAATTCGACTGAGGTTCACAGCTTCTTCCTTTCTGTTGAAATTATCCATGTGTGTGTGGATTTCTATCGCCTCCCCAACCAGTCAGCTATAACAAGTAGTATCTCTGGTCGGGGAAAATAAATTCCGTGTTTCCAAACAGAAACCTGCGGTTTTCTTTTATTGAGTGCGTGTTCTTTCACAGCCGATTTGTCCCTTTGGCCTAGTCTGCGGTTTCTTTCATGATCCTTCATGGAAATCTGATTGGCATCTACTATCCATATCAAATCAGCGTTTGCAATTAGTGAAAGTTCCGATTGATTGTATGATGGATTGTTCAATGGCCGCATCATAGGACCTTACTTTTTCAATGAAAATCTCAATGGATTGCGATATTTACATTTTCTAGGTGCAGCCAAGTGTAAAGATGGGCAACACTTGTTTGCCGAAAGCAGGAAACAACACATATGCACGGAGTCATGTTAGATGTAGCCTGGGAATTCTAGGTCTTCTAACTGGAACCACAAATGTGCGGTTGGCTCCTGTTGTTGACTCTGTGCATATGTGTTGTTTCCTGTTTTAGTGTTGCCTATCTTTACACTTGGCTGCACCGCGCTGATGAGGCCAATAGCCAGAAACACAATAAATTGAACATTTAAACTGACGGAGAAGGTTGAACATGTATAAGATTTCTTGGTTTTGACAAATGTCATACCTTCACATAAATGTAATTTTTCAATGGGTATGATGATTTCATAATCTTTGACTTTGAAGACAGAGTTATTGACTGATAAAATTTTCATTATTATTATGTTTTTGATGTAGTTCCAGTAAGTTATTGTATATATTGCTGAGATTATCAATGTCACAATCATTTATCAAGGACTGGGGGCTCTTCATCGAAAAGATTAGAGATATGAAGTTAGGTCCTGAAGACATACTAGTGAACTACGACGTGGTCTCTTTATCCACGATGGTGCCGACCAAGGAAACGATACGACTCTTTAACGAGGTCTCTTCAACAGATATCACCGCCATCTTCACACACTGCGAATCATCATCCTATTATCAGTGGGATGGAGTTTTTACGAATGAACGGGCGGTACAGCAATGGACAATCCATCAAGTCCGGCGGTGGCAAACTTTTCTATGGAGAATTCCAAACAACGGGCTTTGAAGCAAGAGGCCTTGAAACCATATTGCTGTCTACGTTATGTTGACGACACATTTGTGATATATCGAGATGGGGAAGATACACTAACAATTTAACTCGTTCAACCCAAAAACTCAATTCAGAATGGAACTAGAAATCCGTGGGACTATATCCTTCTTGGATGTTCTTGTGGATAGATATGAAGACGGTACACTAGGCCATCGAATGTACAGAAAAACTTGAACCATCGGCCACAACAGAAGAAATGGGTGATTGAGACGTTGGTTGAGAGAGCACGACCAATCTATGAACCTGAAGGTCTGCCTGAAGAACTCAATCACCTGAAGAATGCATTCAAATGTATTTGGTACAAAGAAAGAGAATTCGAGCGCGCCATATGACCCAGTAAAGAGAACACCAAAGCAACTCCAGCTGGGCTAGTCAGGGGAAAAGCTTTCTTTCTATGTCAAAAATGTCACGGCCCAGATTGGTAGAGTCTTAGTGATAGTGAAACACGACGTGAAACCAATGTTTAGGCCAACAAGTAAGTAGATTGCCTGTTTCTTAAACCTCGACTGAGGTTCACAGCTTCTTCCTTTCTGTTGAAATTATCCATGTGTGTGTGGATTTCTATCGCCTCCCCAACCAGTCGGCTATAGTATCTCTGGTCGGGGAAAATAAATTCCGTGTTTCCAAACAGAAACCTGTGGTTTTCTTTCACTGAGTGCGTGTTCTTTCACAGCCGATTTGTCCGTTTGGCCCAGTCTGCAGTTTCTTTCATGATCCTTCATGGAAGTCTGATTGGCATCTACTATCCATATCAAATCAGCGTTTGCAATTAGTGAAAGTTCCGATTGATTGTATGAACATTTCTGAAATTTCCACGAATAGAGCCCTCAAAGACGACACTTCATGTCCAATTGGAAAATTAGTTTTATGAAATATAATAATACTTTGCGACTTTGCGACTTTTCGATTTTGTATTCTTTGAAAAAACTACAGAATATTCAGATATTTCTGATTCACCGCTTGTATGTAGATTATTTTGATGATTCCAATTTGACAAAATATATACTCGTACATATGAGCAGCTTGTAACGAGTGTGAATTTTACCGGCTGGAGATAACTGTGTCTGGGAAATTTTCTGGGTTTTATGGCCGTGTGTTACAGTTTCATGTATCATTTCAAAATAAAATACCAACACACGTACCATATTTCAGTATATTCATTCTAATATTGCACAAAATATATACCGATAACTGAATTGTATCCAATACTGATAATAAGTACAATTACTCTGTACAATAAATTCATAGCAATTCTTCAGTTGATCATTTCTTGATGTCAAGTTCTCAAGGGGATTTAGATAAGCTCAACCTTGGAGCAAAATTCCTAGTATTCAAGGAAAAAAAATCACTTTTTATACTCGTCAAGAACCAAACATAGAACCCAGGAACCGAAGTGAATCTGTCCCCGTCAGTAAAGGGTAGAACTTGGATGCTGAAAGGTAGACCGTGAGTTATTCATAAGTTTGCGACAAACTAAGGTTACCTACCTTATCACTTTAACTCAAAAGTATACTTCTGGGCTACAAGCTTGTAGTGACTACCTTGTCGAAGGGGAATATATTATATAATTCTCACTTGGGAATTTTTTTACCCAGCATTTCTCTCCGGCATTCAAATTCCAGCTTCAAAAATGCAGCATTCTTTTTGACCTGGCAACAAAGTAGAGCTCTCTGTCAACGTGAACTAGATGAGGTTACAATGATGTAGTTCAGTGCTTTGACAATCAAAATATCATGTTTGTTTTGATTGATTGGATTAATTTTTTCCATTTTTCTCATTCGATATAAATTTGAAATAAATTTGATATCTTTCAAAATCAGCTATAATTGAAATTGAGAAGCTGACGCATTATACGCTTCTGAGAAATACTTTGCAGCATCTTTCTCTTGTTGATTTAATGAAATGGGTACAGAGTCCATTGTGTTATAGTAAATATTGATTTTGCAAAATATTTGTGAATGGTTTTTTCCGAACGTAATTCACCTATTACTATCTGAGTACCTATGAATCCTAGTAACTTTCTTGATGACTGTTACTGAATTTTCATGTGACGCCAATAAATTTTGGCGAAATTGCGATTTAATAGGATTCGAATTCAATTTACTTAAAATACCCTCATCAGTATCTGCAGATGCGACTTTGTACACGAAATCGTATCTTTCGTATTAACATGTTTTGTTATATCACTCATATTACATAATGGCCCTAGAAGAGACCCCTGTAGCACAATTACCTTCATTTCACCAAGTTCAGAATCACCAACTTTGGAATTCACACGAATTTTCTGAAGTTTCTTGTTGATTTCATTGATCTATATGTCAAATATGAAAACAGTTGAGCTTACGTGAAATATCCTGTCTTCATAAACTAATTCGTAGTAAAAATCACCTTCAATAACGACAAAATGTATTGATTTACGTTCATTGTATGATTGATGTGAAGTTACCAAGAATTCTCATTGAAAAAACCACCTTTATCAGTTTCATCGTACCCAAAATATATTTACCAGAAGGAATATAATATTCCATTTCTACATTGTAACTAAACTTGTTTTAAAGCTCATCTTGGGATTCGAAAAAACAGCCCTTCATTGAATCCAATTGATTACCCTGAAAACTTATACATCTAAAACGAATTCGAGTTGAATTCCAAGCTTATGTCAATGTTATAGGACGCATTCCTGAAATTTCAACTTTGCTGCCGAATATACAAACGCCAAAACTCTTTATCCTGTTGACTTTATGGTTTGCTGAAAATTTCCAGGAATTTCAGAGTTAGAGAAAAGGGTTGTGAAAATGTACCCTTTTGAAGTTTTGCAGATATTTATGACGATGTTATCCAATCAATTCGAGATGGATCGGAACTTCAAGTAAATTTTGGAGAATTATTATTTTTCTCGTTCATTTTCATTCTCCCCAATTTGACTCACCTCTTTTTTTCAAATGCTTTTATTTAACTTGACTTGTATGTATGTTAACAAATCTTGCAAGTTCAATTTGTCCCACTTCCCGATATCCGATTGACCTGAAATTTTGCATGCTGGTACAGAACCGATGACAATGAACGTTAAGCATAGACGTGACCTGATGCTGCTTCCAGGATCGGCTCCGTACGAGAGATCTCCTCAGCGCTAAATAGCAAACAGTTGTCGCTCCCATACGAACGACAACTCCCAGAAGTTGAGAAACTTGTGCGATCTAAGGATTAACAAGGTCTTACCTTTTAACGTGTGATTCCTAACACGGTTGCAGAATCGTCCCAGCTTCAACCAGATAAATTCTTTCGAGAAAAAGATCTGGTCGAGGCGGGAATCGAACCCATGGCCTTCCGATCTTGAGTCGGGCACACTACTACTGCAACCAATTCCACAACATGAATAATGCACATATCAAGAAAGAAAAAACGAATAGCATTCCACTTTTATGTCATTTCAAATTTAAATGCTACAAGCTGAAAGAAATACCAAAAAGTGACTGTCAGAATTGCTTGGAGGACACAAGTGAATTAAATCTGAGAGGGACTTCTTTAAGAGAGACAAAATAAAAGTTGATTATTGAATAAATATTCATAGGGAAAAATGAAAATCCGTCTTTTTTTGGACAGACACCGTATATCGACAAATGTCGTACCGATCTAAACTAACCTCATCCGATCTGTCGCATAATCAAAACTCTTGTCACCTCCGCCGACCTCCTTCCATCCACTTTCGGACCTCGTCATCCAAAAATCCTCTCAAATCAAGCACAGAATGGCGCTGATTTATAGAAAGGCCCTAAACGAGGCATTGAATCGGCGGACGAGCCCTCTGACCTGTGGTCTGTAACTCAGTCGATAATAACAGCGTATGCCCTAGGGTCTAGCCCGAATTATAAGCCTGAAAACTTGAAGGGCACGCTCGGATTATTCACTTCAAACGTAAATAAAAAGTACGTAAAAGGGCAACGGGATGAGCGGAAAGATGTTGCTTTTTACGAGCGGAGAGATACTTTGAAAAGAAAGGTGAAAACGTGAACGATCTTTATTTAATTAGAGTGAACCGGGTGGGACACCCCATCGCGAGATTAGGGTTTTTTGGTAGATTAAGAAAGCTTTGAGGAAAAATAATTTGAAAATTGGTTCAGTTACATTTCAACTTTCACCCTCCTTTTTTCGAAATGATATTATCTGCAGCGCCAGCTATGAATGAATGACAGATATATGAAGAACATATTTATTGTGAATGAGGCCTCTTTTGTCTCATTTCGATGATATATAATTACTTTGAAATAAGATAAATTCAACTTATCAAGTACACAAATACATTTACATTTTAGAATATGAATATCAAATATATTGGTACAGGAGCATGAAGAAGCTTTTCCTCAGTTATCTCAAAGATCATAACAACAAGTAACCACATTTTCTGCTGCAAAATTGTCCATATCCAATCCTTCTAGAGGAAATTCGATGATATCATTCAATTTGCCTCTAAATATTTCCGTTGGAGAGAATATTTTCAAATGTATTACTAAATCATGGGGAAACTTGTTGATTGATAGGGACTTTGTNCGTCCTGAATTTTGTGAGAAAAAAATTGGTATTTTTTTTCTTCTGCCTTTTATCGTTCCCAGAAGGGTCAAACCATTCTGTTTCAAAGTCAAACCAAGCGCAGTGCTAGTAAACCAATTGTCAGTGGTTACATTTCTATTAGAACCATAAAAATGTTGGCAGGCTCGTTCAGTCACAGCTTTGGTACTAGTATCTTGATAATAGGGGCCTTCTGCTCGATTTTTCCCGATGTACACTTCCATATTGCTGGTATAGAATAATTTTGCATCGGATAAGGCAAATATTTTTATTCCATATTTGTTGGGTTTGCTGGGAATGTACTGACGGAAGAAACATCTACCTCTGAATGCTTTTAGTTTCTCATCCACCGTTACATATTGCGAATGTAAAAAGCATTTTTTCTGATTATCATTCCACTTTGTTATCAGACATCTCACTGGAGCTAATTTATCTAGAATACGTCGATCGTTCCTAGTAGTGATATCGTCAAACCTTATATATCTCAATAAATATCTGAACCTGGTTATGATCATTATCAAACGAAATACCTCTATACCAGTGCCATCTGTTTTCCATAAATCAAGGGCGTTCAAATGACTTGCTTTTCTCACACCTGCAAAATATAACAGGCCTGTCAATGCACGAATTTCGTCAATGTTTGTTGGATATATATCTCGTTCACAGCTAAACTTGTGCCTCTCTGCCTCAATTTTAGTGTTCGTGTTATCAACGATCATTTGTAACATGTTCGAATCGAATAAATTATTCCAAATATCTCAGATATTGGTTATATTTCTAACACATGGTTTTGATCCTGGAAGTTGCAAAACAATATTTTCTCTTCGAGTTCTAACATTTTCAGGTCCTCTATGTGTGGCCCATTTTGTTTTGTGGTTTTTTCCAATGAAGTACGGTCCACGAATGAAAGATAATTCTTCCCTAACTTCTAATTCCTCAACTTCTTCCTCTGTTTCGCCTCCCTCTGACCTTTCTTCAATGTTATCTTCCTCATCTAATTCCTCTTCGTCATCGAATCCATTTTCTGGTTGGACTTCCTTTGATTAAAGCATTTGCAAAATAATAGTATTGATATCTTTCATGAATTCATCCTTTTTCAAATATTCCAATAACCATCTCGTGTTTGATTAACATTGAATTATACTGTTCATGAAACAGGTGTTACCAATATTTTTCAACCCATTTAGCCTAAAGGTATTGACTGTAGTATCACTGAAAAATTCGAAATATCTTCGAAATTCATTTCAGAATTTTGCTGAGGGAAAGTATTTTTACCATTTGCTTCTGTTTCGAGACCAGGTTTCCAGGAAACATGTAAATTTCATCAAGTTTTTTAGAATCAGAAAGAGTTCCAAAAAACGAAGCCGCATTTCCTCTTTGGAGGGCTATACTAATTTCTGAATGAGAAAAGATGTGGCTCTTGATTCGTGGGTTACCTTTCATTGATGAAAGATAAGGCTTCAGAGCCAAATACACCAAAAGTTTTGACAGCTATCGGGCAAAAGATATAATCATTTCATGAATTCTGATATTTTCGTGGTTTGAAACTTTCTCCCAAAGATGCAGCAGCACCGGCTTTTACAGAAGTAGCAGGCAGATGGCAAGTTGCTAATGTATACACACAAGTGAAGTCCCAAACAACAGATTTACCGTTTTTGCACGGAACAAGTGTCATATCATCCGGCCGGTTTCCATCTTCTCGACTTGTGCCTATGGGTTCTAAAATCACTGGAATTTTTGCTGAAATCAGTGCTCTTCTGATTAGACAATTTATTGCACAATAGCGAGATAAACGACCAGCGCTAAAACGTCCCCAGGAGTACCTGATTCATCCACAAGCACCACATTTACAAAAAGATTGAACACACAGTGGTGTACCAAGTCGAAATCTAATCGCAAGTCTGAAAGAGTCGTTATCTAATAGAATCCCAAGTTATGCTACAGGAACAAGATTTAACCAAGCACCAGATATTATTTCGAGGTGTCAGAATAATCCAATAACGAATCTGCAAATCCACAGCAGGGAAGACATCTCCCAACATGTTTCACGTCAGAATATTCTGTATTATGAGAAAATGAATTACGATGACAAATTCAAATTAATATTTCATACGCTTATCTCTTTCCTGATCAAATTCATCCGCCCAATTCACGACACAAACTTGACAAATCCATTGTGATTAAAATTACACCGTCTCCGCAAAATACGACGCACATCCACCGCCCCGAACTCCCGTAACATTACAATAATATACGGAATTAATTTCATTAAATAAATTGAAACGAACACGGCCTGAGAACTACTCCACATTTCCGCAAACATCTGAAAACGCAAAAGTCCTCAAGTCTGTCATTGTTGCTTGATAATCACGTAGGCCTTGGGATTTCATAATTTACTCTTGCCACTCAGCCTTCGTTTCGAGAAACTCATTTCCCCCGCACAGGCGGCATCTCATTGTCTTCACTTCTGTTTCAGTTTCTCTTCCGTGAAAGTTCTTCGGTTTAAAGTAGTCTCGCTCGTGTGGTGTGGAGTCGACAAAGTGGAATAATGTGGAGTGGAACGGAATTGAATACATCAGCTCATTATTACGTGGATGGAAATCGGAAAAAACACTCACTTGGTATCCCTCAAAAACACAGTCTTTCCGACGCGCGTTTCACGCGATGAAATTCAAGCAAATCATTTAGCCTTACAGCCTTACAGATAAATGAATATTTTTAAATGGTATATTTTTAATGGTAAAAACAGGACGTTCCAGCTAATATCACGATGGACGTTGAACCATATCCGACAAATAACCATGCAGTATACCTCACAAAGGTTAATCTTGCAGATGTTTCTTGTTCATCTAAGCAGGATCACGCTGGAATCAAGTGAGTGGACCACACAGTGAACATCAATGTGTCTCGATCTCTACTGACTGCATCTAACTGCAACTGCATCTATGAAACACCAATCTGAAATGTGTTACAGCTCCGTAAACAAGGGGATGTTTCTTCTCCACTTTTGTGACACTGCTCAGGAGATGGAGCTGCTAGTTGTTTACCATCAACTCTGAAATATTCGTCTTCTTTTTGCTGATGATTTGAAACTCTATAAATCAGTCCAAACAGTCCGAGACTGTACATATCTGCAAAGGGATATAAATAACATCTAAGATTGGAGTTTGAAGAATAAATTATACTTCAATCTTAATAAATGTTCAGTCATCGAAATAACTCACATAAAAAAGCCAATCATATTCAGTTATGAGATTGATGTTGTGGTTCTTGAAAGAAAAACTGATACTAAAGATCTTGGATTGAGGTATAATACACAATTCTCATTTGATGATCATATACGAGATATCATGAAATCTGGTAGTTGAATGTTGGGTTTTGTAATCAGACAAACTTCTTTATTCTCTAATATAGACATTATTAAATTACTTTATTTATCGTTGGTAAGACCGAAATTGGAGTTTGCTTCTATTATTTGGTTAGCGGAGTACCAAACCTATATGAAAGAACTAGAGAAAATTCAGAACAAATTCTTGAGGTATCTATTTTTAGGCGATATCACAGGTGGCCAAACTATAACTCAACAAGGTCTTTGGACCTACGACATGAATTTAAAATATCATCTTTAGAACAGCGACGACAATCATCAGCAATGATATTCATGCATAAACTCTTGAATAACAACATTGATTTTTCAGAAATTCTCAGTATGTTACCATTTCACGTACCTCCCCGTCACACCCGATTTTCGCTCATGTTCAATATTCCAACCGTAAGTACCGCAACAAAAGCACCACTAATATCCTCACTGAAGTTAGTTAATAGTTTGAATATATCAATAGATTATGATTGGACACTTTTCCAATCAGCATTCCGCAAAAAATTTTTGGAAAATATGTTAAATAAATAAATAAATAAATCTTCCTCTTGGACGGAAGTTACATACACGCAATTGAGCCGCGTGGGAGTCAGTATAGAGTTCCAGAGACATTGATTGATTGCTATCAGGCTCGGATTTTTCCTGTACTGATGAGAGATGATACCTTGAAACTGTTCAGCCTAATGGAAAAGGAACATCTACCAGACTGTAATCTCTGTGAGATATCTGGCATGGATATCTTACGGATATGATCCAATGTCCTCAATTGTGACATAATAATCACGCAAGCTCTCTGTTCAAATTGCTGTCCCAGAAAAAGAAGAATATACAGGGTATCATCAAAGGAACTGACGTAAAGTTCCTCGTAGTTCCTAGGGAACCTAGAAGATATCCAACTGATCTTCTCTTCAAAGGATTCAGAGTCCCAACATTTACAGAACTGTACCTCAAAAATTTATTGATATTTACCCACAAAACTCGAAATCCATCTGATGCATTATCTTACGATGGTATTACAACGAGAGCTGTGTCTAATAGAAAAATACAAGTTGCATCCTCTAACTATAAGTTGACCAGATACAGTTTTAATTATCTCGGTAAAAAATTGTAGAATATTGTAGATAAATCAATTAGGGACATCGGGACATCAACGATCCTTCAGTTATAATATATAATAGTTTGTATAATAATACTACACAAAAATATAAAGTAAGTAAGGTTTCTTCATTTAAGTGCTGTTACAAAAATATCTCATCGCTGCTCGATCAGAAAGCCATTGAAAGGCATACGTAAAATTTTTAAGAGGAGTGCATCCAGGACTGCTGGAGGAAGTTCCTTTGGGCGTCAGAAGGGATATGTTTTCCATGCGTGATTGGGCTCCCACCCATTTTAGTCAAGTAGTACGTCAGCTTCCAACTGAAACATATGCAAATCAGTGGATAGATCGAGGAGGACCGCAGAACTGGCCCGCTCGATCCCCGGATCTCAATCCTCCCGATTTCTCTATTTGGGATTACATTGGAAATAACTTTTAGGGGTTGCGTTTTCCACCCCTTACAACCATGGGGTGAACTAAATAAATTACTGGCTACGTGTTTTTTTGGTAGCACAAAAGGTCAGGTTAATTTCAATTTTGTAACTTCTTTAGTGCTTGTGAAAAAAATTGTTATACAAATTTTATGTACACCCTTCAAGGGGCTGTACCTTAGCAAGAGATGCTTTTTCATTTTTCAGATATTTACCCGCGGAGTTTCATATGGGACACCCTGTATACATTGCTTGTAAATAAGTGATTGTTTTCCGATAGTTTGTAGCAATTCGAAATAAATCCAGGTGTTTTTTGATTTGAAATTATTGACATTGAAGTTTGTTTAATAATCGTATTCATACATTCCTTGCATTTTCCATGAATATAAGGATTTGAAT
This sequence comes from Leptinotarsa decemlineata, assembly GCF_000500325.1. Lineage (NCBI taxonomy): Eukaryota > Metazoa > Arthropoda > Insecta > Coleoptera > Chrysomelidae > Leptinotarsa > Leptinotarsa decemlineata. The sequence continues at coordinate 44,388 of NW_019289504.1, forward strand.
AATATTTTGCTAAATATCATTTCGAATTCAGTGGTGTAGTCACACTTATAATTTTTTATTGATGAACAGATTTTGTTGAAATTTCCAAACTTACAAGGTCTATTAAAAAAACATTGAATGTCAATATCTACAATCATCTTAATAGTGCTCAATCAAATGTCCTTCAAAAGCAGAATTAGAAACATTCTCCTGCATAACTGTTTTTATACTATTCAGGATTATTGAAATACTTCAATTATAGCGATTTATATTTCAATTTCATTTCATCAGATATGTAAAGCTCATGTTCATAATGTAATGAATCTGAAGCCGGCCCTGATCAATGTCCCAGTCAGCAAACGCATGTCTGATCGCGAACCAGCGGGAAAGGTGTGGATGGGTCCCGAATTCCGCAGAGAAATCTGGAACGTTCGTTGACGATATAAAATGGTCGCTCTCCGTCCGAGGAGCAGTCTGTACTTAGAAAGCGAATCGTGCGTTTGAGGAAAGGAATCTAATTGTGAAGATAAATTAAGCGTTAGTTACTAAGTGTTGTATATGAATTAGTTGTGATAGTGGAATATTGTTGAAAATAAATTTGTTTAAGACAGTTAATTCCTTAATTCGTTACAATACATAATACTTGTTTTTTGACACTTTCTGAAAATTTCAGACCAAATTATCTTTCATTCCGTTTTGTAATTTATACTTTAATATTTTCAACTTGTGACTTCTTTCTGCATTTTAACTGACTTGAAACCAAATATCCAACTGTTAAGTTGTCAAATGAATCTGTCTATCTATGAATCCTGTTAGTAATCACACGTTGAAAAGTAAGACCTCGTTAGTCCTTAGCTCTCCCAAGCTTTGACTTCTGAGGGTTGGGGGTGCGACAGCTGGTTAACGGAAAAGCAGATTTTAAACAGATTTTTTTTAACAGATCTATTTATCTATCTATCTATCTACCTTTTTATCCATTTTTCTTACTTGAAATTTTTGTGGGTACAGAAAGAGATATTCAAGGAAGAGTATATCTTGAAAAATAATTTATTTCTCTTTGAACCACTTTTCCATAATTTTTTTTTGAACTCTGAAAACAAAATACATTCAACCGAACTGAAACCAATTACAAATCCACTCCCTCAATGTATTTTCTTTTCAGCGCCAGACAGTTCTGGAGAGTAATCACTCCCAGAAATGCTGCCTCGCAAAAAATCAAATTCATTTCTCGAAACTCATATTCATTAACCTTTACGCACACAAAATTAAAGACGTTGTTACGTTAAGTAAATAAAGTCGAGATTATTCAGTTATCTACGTTAAGATTTCCAATTATCCTCGAATAAACAATAGAACGTATTTCTTGAAGACGAATTGAAAGGATTTCGTCTTTATGTTGAAATACTGGAATTCAGAAACTTTCTTACGTTTTGATGGGGGAGTACAGGGGCGGAGAAACTCTGGTCTCTGGAGATTGGAGTAGTTACACAATCAGCAGAGAATGTTTTAGTTGGTATCTTTGGAAGGAAATAAGAACGGTGGAATGATAATGATTTTGTGTAATGTGAGATTTTTATGTATCAGTCTCTTTGAATTAAAACAGTCATTGATGAATTTGGGGAGAGGTGGAAAATTGACCTTTCATTACCTTTCACATACAGAACAAAAGTACTGTCTCTCAATGTGCGTTTCGCTTGCCAAGTTAGCATCATCAAATGACTAAGTATCGTTCAAAACGAACACACAGATCACATCAATAATAATAATAATAATATTACTTTATTTTCTTAGTGACATGCAGAAACATGTACAGAATTTGTCAATAAGAAGAAAAAATTAATTATCAATTGAGAACTGAAACTAAAACTATTCCAGGAAGTAAAATCCACCTTTCAACAGGTATTTGCTAAGACATTGTTTGAATGACTTCAATGTTACACATGATTTTATTTCGACCGACGTCGACAAGGGTTGACCTATATAAAATATCACTCTTCAAAATTGGCACATGTAGGTCATTTCGCAGATGTTTCTTTTGGATTACAAAATACAAAAACACACACTTTGAATATATGAACAGACGGCAAGGTTGAGATTTGATAAGTTTTGAAGACATTTTACAAGTGGTACGAGAGACACCAGCTATACAACGTATCAATTTTTTCTGTGATATAAACACTTCATTGAAACAAGTGGATGACCCCCAAAAACATATTATGTACCCTAGTCGGGATTCGACATGTGTATAATATAACATTATCAGTTCTTTCTCCATCAGAACTGATCTTAGGTTTCTGAATAGATATCTGACAAAGTTCAAGATTCGAAATTACTGACCCACAGTGCCTCTTCCATTCAAGACACTCATCGATATATAGGCCCAAAAATTTTACACATGATACATTTTCCAAAACTTCATTGATAATATTTACATGAATGGTAGGCATGGTTTTCACCTTTCATGAAAATGTATTCACTGACTTTTTTCTGCATCTAGATGCAACCACTTCATGCAGAAACAGTCATAGATATTGGAAAAAACTTTATTGCATCTTTTTTCTAGAGAATAATTAGATTTTTCGGAAATAAGTATGGACGTATACAGTCCGCATACAGTGTGAAATATATAAATGGGTTCGCTCTAACTATGCCATCTACATATCATATTATGAGCATTATTGGGTCCATTACTGACCCTTGAGGAACACCTACACTGATGTCAAGATGATCCGAATTATAAGTAGTTGCCGTTCTTTCAATAATCCCTGGAAGAATGACGTACTGGCGACGAGCGTGCAGATAATATTCTATCCATTCTAGGGCAATTTATTCAACACCAATTTAAAAAAATTCAGTTATTGAAGAAAGACGTTAAATAGGATCAAATAAGTTGTTGTAATTCTATGGTTACCATCAAGTAGTTATTAGATATCTTGCCTACCGGCAGTGGCGCAAAAATCCCAGTACCGAAAACCGAACTAGGTTTGTTATTGCTCGCAACAACTGCAAAATGAATGAGAGCAAGACTTCACAATCAGAGGATTAGGAATGAACTGCTTGCCAATTGTAACAGGTCTAGATCATTCTGGTCGGTAGCTGAAGCTGTTGATTAAAACTTTACGAAATCTACGTTTTCACCACCACTAACACAAGCGGACGGTTCAATTGCAACAACAGCCATAGAAAAAGCAAATCTACTAGCTGAACAATTTGTGTCCCTCTCCACAGTCGATTTCCTGGGAAAGGTACCACCCACTTTCTCCTCACTAGAATCCACAATGCCGGAAATTACTTTCCGACAGTGTCTGGTCAGGCGAATTTTGAAACACCATCAGAGCCAGACAAGGCGTCTTTGCTATCAGTTATATAAAAAGTCATGGAGAAATTCGTAAACCACCATATCTTCAAATATTTGGAAGGCTTCAGTATCTTGAGCAATCATCAATATGGCTTTCGAAAACAAAGATCAACAGGCGACCTACTATCGTATGTCATCAAAATTCGGAATAACGCAATCGAGAAATATGGACAGTCAAGAACTGTAGCGCTAGATATTTCTAAGGCCTTTGAGCTTGTGTAACATGAGGGTTCACTGGCCAAACTTCGATGCTATGGCTTCTCTGATCATTTCTGTGTATGACTCTTCAGGTTCCTGAAATAACGTTTCATGCAAGTGGCCGTCGATGAATATCTCTCGAATATTCTCACTATCAACGACTTATTGGAAAAAATCAAGAATCCAATATATTGCTTTGCTGACGACAGCACACTTATCTCGTCATTCCATTTAGATTCCAGGACATCGGCTACGGATGCACATCTTCTCTGGCAGCAGGAGGTTGCATATCTTAATCAGAATCTAGAAGTGATTTAAAATTGGGGTGAAACTAACCAGATTAAATACAATGTCACAAAAACCCAGGCATCGGTTTCCTTAAAGAAGATAGATGTCTCCGAACCGAATATAATGATGTCAGGTCAGACAATTCCGCTCTCTGCTTCGATAAGTTTGTTGGGGGGTGAATTGGACATCAATATGTCTTGGTACAAACATGTTGCTAGAACTGCAGAGACTGCTAATCAAAAGCTTTGAACACTATTCCGAACAGAAAACTGTACACACCTCAGCAACTTTTGATGCTTTTTAAAGCTCAGATCAGACCTTTTTTGGAGTATCGTTCTTATGTATGGAGCTCTGCTCCCAAACATACTTTGAAGTTGCTGGATTCTATCCAGAAAAGATCCATTCGCCTGATTGGAGATGCGAACATCACGTGCAACCTTAATAGCCTGGAACATCGAAGGAAGGTTGGAGATTTGTCTCTCTTCTATAGATTTGTCATCTCTTCCAAGAGCGGTACATATCAGAAATACGCGATTGTGGCTGTTCATCGTTTTCGAGTTCAACTTAGTACACCTCGAACTTCAATGTTTACAACTCTTCCATTTTGAGAACTGCATTTAGGTGGAATAAACTTCCTGAGAACGTTTTTCCAAATGAATTTGATTTCCAGTGCTTTAAATCGAATGTGAATCGTTACTTTCGCACAGGCACCTCTCTGAAAGCGCCTTATGGATTTTCCTATAGTGCTTGTGTTGTGTTTTGTCTTGGAAAGATTGAATCGAATAGAAGCGAATTGATTGACAATATACCAAAAAGTGTCTGGGGATCCAAGTGGAGTGTATCAGAGAAAGTTAGGAACATTCCAAATTCAATTAAATTTTTTTTTCAGGACTTTGTAACAATGAATTTTATCAAACATATATTAACATTAAGGGAAACTTGGAATCGAGAGCAATTTCCAATTCCAATCCTGAATTCCATGACAATACTAATCGAGAATTTCCTTGAGAAAAAGAAATATATTATGTTCACGAAATACCATGGCAAACACAAAATATAAAATACCATATGTGGAAAATGTACCTGGAAAACTTGGCCTGTTACGTAGTAACAAACTAATTAATGTGGCCTTTTTGAAACAAGAATACTTTATCTCAAATCACGAGTTGGTAGCACGAGTAGTTTCGTCTTCTGCTGGTTGCTCGATTGGCATTGTTCAAATATAGATATGCGGTTGGTTACCTCGTTCACAGGCAAATGAGGCGATGACAAATCTGTTGTTTGTTGTTCACTTCAGCCTAGTTCGAGAAATGATACTCTGAACGAATTAGATTTTCAATAATCGAAAATAATCGACTTCATGTTGACGATAGACATACCTTGCACTGACGAGAGGTCAAACAGCTACAAATGTATTCCAATAATTGAAAATCTATTGCAGCAGTTGTATCTCCAGCAGCATATGCAGGAATAACTTCAGTGAAAAATATTGCACTGACACCTATCTGATATTATCCAACGCCATTCGTGGTATTAGCCAGGGAAGTAGTTGTTTTCTGATAGGTGTCAGTCCATTAACCTACAGTGTAGAGAGTTGAGACCAGTCTCAATGCCAATTCATCTAGTCTTCTGCTGGTTGCTCGATTGGCATTGTTCAAATATAGATATGCGGTTGGTTACCTCGTTCACAGGCAAATGAGGCGATGACAAATCTGTTGTTTGTTGTTCACTTCAGCCTAGTTCGAGGAATGATACTCTGAACGGATTAGATTTTTAATTATCGAAAATAATCGACTTTACGTTGACGATAGACATACCTTGCACTGACGAGAGGCCAAACAGCTGCAAATGTATTCCAATAATTGAAAATCTATTGCAGCAGTTGTATCTCCAGCAGCATATGCAGGAATAACTTCAGTGAAAAATACTGCACTGACACCTATCTGATATTATCCAACGCCATTCGTGGTATTAGCCAGGGAAGTAGTTGTTTTCTTATAGGTGTCAGTCCATTAACCTACAGTGTAGAGAGTTGAGACCAGTCTCAATGCCAACTCATCTGAGAAAATTTTTAATCCGAGTGGTATAAACATAGATCATTTTTTGAAAAATTATCTGCTGCCTGCATCGATATTGACACAAACTATCAGTTATTGAATTGAATAACAATTTTCGAAAAAATTGCCATGCAATTTTGAGGAGACGACAAAGGAGGAGCTTGCCTGCCGCTGACGTATGCGTGGGAAAGAGAAGCCAGACAGACTGGCGCCATAACGCGTTACGTAACGGAGTGGTTCATCCTGTCATAAGAAGTTATCACTTCGGAAGGAAAATTAAAAATTTTCAAACCAAGTTACTTTTCATCTTTCATCTTGATTATTAATTTCATTCATTTCAATGTATTTTAATTTCACGTTTAATTTCTTATTTTGCTCATATCATTCCTTGATAATAATAATGATTTTAATTTTATTTCTTCTTCCATAGACTTCAAATCATATTAGAATAGAAGTCCTAACTAGTAAAATTAATCTGAATATTATTATCGACACGGTTATTCAATACCACTTTTCTTCATCAAATGAAACACTGGATGACGTTTTTCATCCTTCTAACATGTTCGATGTCACTTCGAATCCAAAACTCCTGTTTCCTCACGTCCTAGGCTTGAAATCGATTATAATCTTAGAAGTGGAACTGTTCATCGTAGAGAGTCTCTGAGAATACTAAAATATTCATTCCAACATAGCCCGACCCCAACTTTCATCTTATTCGAATAGACAGGATTGAGTGCAAAAACAAGATAGTAACGCATGGAAAATATAAATACGATTATGTATAATGCATAAGTGGATTTACAATCTTGTTCAATATGCATTGGATTGTCCTGCTGAAAAAGAATTATGAGGAATAGGAAAATGATTATTATTCAATGAAATGGAAAGAGAAAATCACAATTCACATCATCAACTATTCATTTTTCCAATTCGGTGATTCACTTGTGATCAGAAAAAGTGTTATTCTAAAGGACATTCACTGTTGATGATGTGAATTTTGATTTTCTCTTTCCATTTCATTAAATAATAATCTTTTTCAAAATATATGGCCAAAATATAGAAAAACTAATTTCCTGTGTTTGCAATCAAATTTTTTGAAAAATTATCGTGTTCATGATTTTTTTTGTTTCATAATCATCAACATAACATTTTGTGAATGCAAGATTCATAGATATAAGACAAGTTACCCATTGATAATTTTTTATTATACTTGAGCAGATTCTCTATTGATTCTATTTATTTCCCAGATTGAAAAAGAGTAAATATATCAAGAACATTCAAGAAATATTGTCTTCTCTCTTCTTACAAATATATTTAATCCTAAAAACTTGATCTTGAACGGCAGCAGGAGGTTGCATATCTTGATGTGGATCTAGAGACGATTCTGAATTGGGGTGAAAGTAACTAAGTTCAATTCAATTATACGAAAACCCAGGCATCATATTTCTCCAAAAAGATAGATATCTCCGATTCGGACATAATAATGTCAGAACAGACATCAAAGGCTGCTTCTCAAAAGTTTGGAACACTGTTCCGAACCAAAAAACTGTACACTCTTCAGCAACTTTTGATGCTTCATGAAGCTCAGATCAGATCTTCTTTGGAGTAATGTTCTCATGTATGGAACACCCCTGAGCATATCCTGAAATTACTGGATTCCATCCAGAAAAAAGCCATCCGCCTCTTTGAAGACACGAACATCATTTGCAACCTCAATAGTCTGGAACAGCGAAGGAAGGTTGGAGGTTCATCTTTCTTTCATAGATACTTTCACGGGACGTGTTCAAGGCACTTGGAACATTTGATTCCACCAAGAGCGGTAAGTATCAGAAATTCCCCTCTGGACTGTGGCTAATCATCGTTTTAAGATTCAACTCAGTACACCTGGATTCACTGTTCAAAAACTCTTTCATTTTGGAGTACTGCGATCCTGTGAAATAAACTTCTTGTGAACTTTCTGTTTTTCCAAATGACTTTAATTTCCAGCGATCCAAATCTGACGTGAATCGTAACTTTCGCACAAGCACCGCTTTCAGAATGCCTTCAGGATTTTCCTGTAGTGATTTTATTTTGTTTCTGGGATAACTTCATTGACAGCTGCGGCTGTGTATCATTTACTTCATATTTCACATTCTCCTTGAAAAACATGAAAAACATCTAGTGGTGTCATAACTGGTGATCTTGAAGGCCTTTCTGAGGGACCACGTCTGAATAATTGACATATCCCAGTGAGCTTTCAAAATGAAGTTCGGGTTAGTTCAAAAGTAACTAGAAAATAATAATGACTGTCGACAGTCATGAATTAGCAGCCTATAGAGCATTCTTGTTACCTTTGTCTGCTAACAATCTGAAAAATAGTGGTTTCAGCAGAAATTAATCCAGAAGTCAGTTAGAAGATACAGATTGATATACACCCAGATCAAACACTCAGAGATCAAGAGCTTGTTAGTGTGACATATTTTGGTGGTTTTTCTTCAGAAAAAAAATTGTGGAAGTGGCATTCAGGCCGGGTTATCTATTTTCCTTCTCGATGTCAAAGATAAAGTGGACAAGATGGAGAAATATGGAATTAAAAAGCTTAAGTGTCCGGAGTGTAATAGCATTTATGTGGGACAATGTGACCAAAATTTCTCAAAACAGTATGCTGAACATGAAAGGTCCTTCAGATGAAAATGGTTATGGGAGCATTCTTTGGAGGCAAACATATGTATGGTAAAAATAAAGGAGTGGTTGCACTTGCGTCGAAGGCTGTAGAAGTTGATGGTGGTTCAAAACCATTAGTCTAACATTGTATCGTTCATCAACAGTCCTTATGCGTAAAATGGTTGGATATGCCTGAAGTTCTAAAACCAGTCACATCAGTTGTTAACTTCATCAGATCCACTGAGCTGAATCACCGACAATTCCGCGAGTTTATTCAACAGATTGGAGAAAATGATTTACCATATCATACTGCCGTACGCTGGNAAAATGGTTGGATATGCCTGAAGTTCTAAAACCAGTCACATCAGTTGTTAACTTCATCAGATCCACTGAGCTGAATCACCGACAATTCCGCGAGTTTATTCAACAGATTGGAGAAAATGATTTACCATATCATACTGCCGTACGCTGACTCAGTTGCGGAAAAGTACTTAAGCGCTTTTTTGAACTTCGGGTAGAGATAAAAATTTTCTTGAATGAGAAGCAGCGCCATTTTGCCGATTTAGAAAATAGTGAATGGATGTGGAAGTTAGCCTTCTACGTCGATTTGACAAATCATATGAACGAACTGGATTTGAGATTGCAAGGAGAAAATCAGCTTCTCCCTGATTTATACACCAATATCAAATCCTTCAGGCAGAAAATAATACTATTTCAATCGCAATTACGTAAACAGTGTTTCCCACATTTTGAAACATGTGAAATATTCAGCCACACTACAGAGACTGAATTTCCCGTCAATTTTGCAATCGAAACTTTGAGTGCTTTGAAGATAAATTCTGATACTTGTTTTTCAGATTTTGATGTCATTACGAATAAAATTAAGCTTTTTCAAAATACTTTTGACTCTGACATTGAAACCCTGGCTTTGGAAGTCCAAATGGAAATCATTGATTTACGGTGCAGTGATATGCTCAAGAACAAATATCAAAATTCATCTTTGTTGGAATTTTATGAGAGTCTTCCACTGGAACACTTTGATAATTTGCATGAATTTGCTCGTGAGTTGTTTTCTGTTTTTGGTACTACTTACTTGTGTGAGAAAACGTTTTCCAAGATGAAGTACACAAAGAATATTTACAGATCTCAATTAACCGATGAGCATCTCAAATATCTTTTGATAATTGGTACAAGTAAAATTGATCCACAACTACAAAGTATTGTCGGTGGAAAATCACAATTACATTAATCTCATTAGTGTTTTTGTTTTACTCTGATTAATTTCAATTATTTGTTGGTTATTAATACGCTCAAACTTAGATACTCAAGTTAAGTTTTCTTTATCATAATTTCTGTCGTTAAGTTTTACCTTGCAAGTAAATAAAACCGAGTGATTATCATTCTGTGTGTTCTTCTTCAACTTATAACAGCAATAGTAACAACAATTATGTAACCATTGGCTGTCGCGGGCCAGATTAATGACAGTAAATCATTGGCTGTCGCGGGCCAGATTAATGACAGTAAATCATTGGCTGTCGCGGGCCGGATTGATGACACTGGCGGGCCGGATTTAGCCCGCGGGCCGTAGTTTGGAGACCCCTGGTCTAGAGGATGACAGCACGACCAGCTGTTGAAAGCGCTCGCAGATATTTGAACAGAAGTTATAAAGCTTTAAATGCTTAGCGACTGGAGGAATGTACAGTAAAATGGAATAACGGGGTCCCTCAGTCTCTCTTAGCTTCCTACCTATATTATTAAAGGGGAACTGTTGAAAGGTAGGTTGCACTATATCGTTCATTTGAACTATACCTTTGACGTAAATTTTGTCTCACCTTGACATTTTGACACTATCAAAATTTAGTTTATTAGGAATCTTTACATCGGAACAGTTTTCTTCAATAATTCCCCCCTCTACATGGAGAAGTAGACAGCAAGAAAAGTATTTCCAAAAAACAACTTCTCCTAGGAATATTCTTATTTTCAACAAACTTTTTCGACAACTATCAGTATTTTTATAATTTCTGTGTTCCAACTCATCAACACTTTTGTTCAACATACGCACCGATCCATCAGTCGAATGCTTCAGGTTTTTATTCTCCAACGTTCTTTCCCACTGAGCCATTAGCAATTATTCTTCAACACAATCTTCTTATATCGCGCATCCCTCAAGTGTTCGGTGAGACTTTTCCCGACAGTGCAAAATAATCCCGCCATCCCTGACAAGAACAGAGATTTGCTGAAGTGGACATTCATGCAGAGAGCCGTTGTCCATTATGTTGTCTGGATTCGGAAAGAGAGAATGAGGAGATGTGTATTAGTGAAATGTGGAACTGGAAACAAAGAAGTCGTTTCGCGCAACAGTTGACAGATTCAGAGAATATTAGTTTTTTTGTTCTGTCGACAGTATTTTTTCTTTGTACATCATTTCAATAGGTGTGAATGGTTTCACAAAACTAACACAATTCGACAAATTTTGGTTTGATACAACTGCTGACAATTTGTCGGTGAAGAGATGTAATCGCTTCTGATAATGTATATCGCAGTTATGAACGAAACGTCTAGTATAGAAACCTGCAGACTCTGACTAATGAATCTGAAAATAGCTTTGACAAAGTATAGTGGTAGGCAACTTCAAATTCAAATACTCAATCAAATATGTATGTTATTGGATGTCATATACTCTTTTTGCAATTGAAATGTTTCCTTGAATACTGAATTTTCTCAATATGTCTCACATCAAATCACTATCTTTGAGCTGATGAAAATAGATATTCTTTCAATCAGCTGATGAATTGGAAACTTCAGAAACGTAATATTGCATTTCAATATTACGTTTGACCTATTACATACATTTGAAGATGACAGTACTGATTGATTTTGCCTATTTGACGTGAATTTTCTATCTTCAATATTTGAACTCTTGCTAGTAAATTCCTCTATCATGAATGGCAATAATAACGCAGAAATGGCTGACATGCATTTCATTTATGGACTTGCTGATGGCAATTCATTGGAAGCTAAGCGGTTGTACGGTGAACGATATTCTAATCGTAATGTGTCTGATAGAAAAACCTTCCAAAGTATACATCAAAGACTTCGTGAAACAGGAGCATTGAAGCGAAATGAAGGAACAGGAAGGCCAATGACAGTCAGAACGGTGGAAGTAGAAGAGAATATGCTGGCCATGATAGAAGAAGATCCAGGTACCTCTACTTAAAAAATTGCAAATACTCCAAATGTAAGTAACGGGACGGTTTGGAAGATTCTTTGAGATTATTTGTTGTACCCATACCACATACAATGAGTGCAGACACTTCTTCCTGCAGATTTGCTTCCATGCATTTTGTCAATGGCTTTTGCGCAGATTGGTTCAATTTACCTTCGATTACAAGAAATGCAATGAAGTTTATGCACGATGGTGCACCAGTGCATATCAGCATATTGCCCAGAGAGAGTTTTTAACAGTAACATAGGGAGACTGCTGGATTGGTCGAGGCGAACCTCACGTATGGCCTGCTTGATCACCTGACTTAAATCCCCTAGATTTTTTCCTACGGGGCCACTAAAAGTCATCAGTTTATATTATTCCAGTGGAAGATGTGGAATATTTGAGAAATTGGATAATTGCTGGGATACATTTCTCGTGAGGGACTCAATATTTCTCAATGTATTTTTGGATATATAACCTTCCACAATCTGCTGATTCGTAATGAAGGGCAAACTGAAAATTTCACCCCGATAAGTTACTGCTTGATATAAACCACTGAAGAATCCTTTCAGTCAAAAACCTGTTGTATCCAATAATTCTGCCTTTAAATTGATGAAACTATACTGAGCGTTCGCTCCATAATAGTAGAAGGAGTTTGATTTTCAAATATTGTTCTTCGACCCTTCGCATACTCGTAGCAAGGTAGTGTATAATGTGAATATATAGGTGGGGAGTGGTATTGTGAGTTCAACGATATTAGTTCAGTGATATATGGATGCTTTTTTTCCTCAACTGTTCATATTTTTCATGATGTTGGTATGACGTCTTTCACTATACTTAAAATCATCATATTTTGTACGTACTTTCCGAAACGTAAATATGATTTTGGTTATTTTCCGTTTATACAACCCCTGAAATTGGGACTCACTAAAAAAAGGGTATCATGGCAACGATATTGTGATGATGTCCATCATTTTCAGAAAAGAAATCGGAGTTTGGCTGAAAGACAGCAGGAGCCTCGCAAGAAAGAGAAGCCGCCACAACCAGTGCTTGCACTTCCCTACATCAGAGGATTATCGGAGAGGATAAGAAGAATTGGTTCCAAGTATAACATCAGAACCTGCTTCATATCCGGTAACACTATCCGGAGCAGCCTCACGAAAGCCAGGCCACCAAACGCGGACTGCGATTTCAAGAATTGCATTTACCGGATACCCTATGAGTGCGGAAAATCCTATATTGGTGAAACTAAGAGGCCATTGAATGTTCGCATTGCTGAGCACAAGAATTTCGCTTCATATAATTGTTATTTTCAGCTCTTCATTTTCAATTATTCTTTTGTAGTTGTTTCAGGGATTTCAAATCATTTTATGTAGTAGACAATGGAAGTCTGAACTAGTGAAATTCATCATAAAACGTTATCAATAACCTTCCAATAAATCGGAGTTTCTTCAGCGTATGCAGAAAAAATAAATACTCACCATGAAATTACAAATGTAAAGATAGGACTTGTTTCAGTGGTTTCGAATTTCTCGAAAAAATTTTCATTTTCTTCTCGGAAGCGGTCCCTTTTTCATTTTCCCCAAATTTCCAAGAAGTTATTTTCACGATCTCTATCTGACAGTCTTGCTCTTTCTCTAATTTGTTTGAACTTTTTTTTGGCTGCTTATTTATATCTTTCCAGTCTCTGCAAAAACTTATTAAAATAAGACATGTTTCTGATGTCTAATGGATATAATTTGGACTGTCAATAAACTTCCTGGCACCCGTGAACCTATGTGACACATGCGCATTGAATATAACACAAGCTTCCTTTGTTTCATAGCCCGCAGCCTGCAGCTGAAGTCTTTCTCGGACAACATCATTTTGTGAGAGAAAAAGAGAGAGAGAGAGAATGTGTTAATTTTCCAAGATACAGAACCTTTTTGACAAACACTGGTAAAAAGAGAACATATAAATAAATACATCCAGATAAATATACAATTACATGAAAATAATACATGTTAATAATCACATCTAGGTAAAAGTACTCATATATTATCACATATAAGCAACTTCAATTACATATCGTTTCGTCATTAAAATATTGTGTCAGATTGTAATAGGCTTTAGACGTCAGTCTTTCATGTAACTTTTTCCTAAAAGTTTCAAGAGAATCCATGTTCTTTATATCTTCAGGAAGTTTATTATACATTTTGACATCGACGTAAATTAATGACTCTTTGATCAGTGTGGATTTAGGGATGACTAATGATAAATTCATTGCATTCCGTGCAGTGCGATTGTTATTTTCATTTGAAGATTTATTCTTGTAAATGAGACATGTAGCTTCTAAAACGTAGATTGGGGTTAGTATCAGTATTCCATGTTCCCGAAAAAGAGGTATACAGAAACTCAACCTATTTAGTTGGCACAGATACCGCACAGCTCGCTTCTGCAGCAAAAATACACCCTCAAAGAGTTCATTACTACACGAACCCCAGAACTGGATTGCGTACCTCAAGTTTGACTCAATGAGAGCAAAATAGACATTTTTTGTAGCAGCATAACCTAACTCTTCAGCTGTAGACCAGGGGGCAAAACAGCCGGATGATAATGTTTTGTTTAGCATGTTAATATGATTCGTGAATTTCAAATTGGTATCTATGTTAAGTCGCAAGAACTTTATATTGGTGTCAGATGATGAAGAGTCAGCACCTAATTCTATATCCGGAAGAAGAAATTCAAATCAAAGGAATTTTGTTTTATTGAAATTTGAACATAGAAAATTTGCACCACGACTTGATTTTTTGTAGGTCTCTTGCGACATTTTTCCGAAGCAAAGTAACATCTTCAGAGTGTCATGAAATAAAGTGAAGGAACTAAGTGGAAGACATAATTTATGTACAGAAGAAATAGATATGGACCTAAAACTGATACTTGGGGTACTCCTCAACAGGTGTTTTTTGAATGTCGTATCAGTACCTCAGTAATTATTCTGGAATGATCACCAATTCCATGAGCAAATTCTTTTGTTCTTCTTCCAGATGGCTCTGAGCCTGGCTATGTATCAAAGATTCTAGTATAGGATTCGTATATGGAGTAAATGTTCCATGTACCAGCACCCAATAGTATGTAAATTCATTCCAATTTGTTAGTGTCTTCAGTTCTACATGAAATTTCAGACTAGTATCAATGACAAAAACAATCAAAAAAGGAAAATTATTCAGTGCAATTTTGTCACTGAGAAAATGATCCGCATTCTTACATATACAGTTTGGGTTTTGAATTTCCTTCACGGTTTTTCATTCCAAATGTGGATTGATGTGACTGATGGAATAGTAATCCGTATAATTATTTCTTCTGCGAATAAAGAGAAATTATTAAGTTCCAATACATTAGTGGCTGAGATGTGAAATCATCACATTTCGTTTTATCGGAGTTGTCAGTAGGAGAAAGGCGTACGAAATGATTCACTTAAGGAAGAGTGTTTGTAATTTAAATGATATTCGATTTATTTCAGATATAAATACATTTTTCCATATTGAATTTATCTATCTAATTGTTGTCATACTCAAAATGTATATTTTATGATGTTTTATCATTATAAACAATTTTTCAAAATGTTATGAAAGGACCATCTTGTACACCCCGTTGTTAAAGATGATCTCTGCGATAGGGGCAAAATGATCCCAGGATCAAGTCACACCCCTCAATTTGAGATTGTCATAGGTTATGGTAGAATTACATAAGTAAAGTCATAATTAGGGTTTACTGTCTTAAATCAAGTCAGTCGGCCCCCATTATAATTAAATGAGAAAACAATCATCACATTGTATGAAATCTGAGGCTGAGTAAAGGTTCAACAAAATTGTATAATCTTCTAAAGTAGTTAAATAACTCATCTTCTAAAACATATAATCCAGTGAAATAAATCTCACTACCGACTCAAAATCAACATAGAGAAAACAAAAAAGTAATTTCTGCATTATTTTTAAATACAAAAAAATATTTTATAGTGCTAAGCGCCTTTTTCCTGGCGTAATTTTACACCAATCACATATGAATTCATCAGGATCATCGCTATCTATACCTGCACAAGCTTTATGGCCCCATCTTTGACAACATTTTATCCATTCATCGCCCCTATCAACTTTCGAAAATGTTTGCATACAGAAAAAAAATCTGCGTCTTCTTCAGATGTTGTTGTGTTTTATTGGTTCTATTTTCTTTATCTGTCTTTTTATTTCTTTCTTCTTCTAAATAATTTTTGTATGGCGTTCTAGTTAAAATTGGTATGTCCATTCGTTTTCTCTCAAGATGGTTTTTTTTAACGACAATTTTAGGCAAAGGATGAATTTGATCTGGTGCAACATTAAAAGGTTCACGTTGGCTATCTTCCAGAATGGATGGCGATACACTTTAGGTGGGTGCGTAGCTCGTAGATGGCAATGGCGACAAAGGACTTAATATTGACAAATTCCCATCATTTATGGGAGTTGATGACGGTGTTTTATTCTGTAAATCTGCGAATACGTGTAAAGTGGAGGTTTCTGGTTCTAGGAGGGATCTGTTGCTGGTAGTTGTTGTATATTTGAAACCGTTGTAGGCGTTTCTATTACACTAGAGGCTTCATACAGTTTTGGCAAATCCATTGATGGCATTTAAAGTGGCCGCTGCTTTGTATTTCAGATTGCGAAGATTTTTGCCCCTCCAAAAATCTTTGCAATCTGAAATACAGTTATTGGCCTGACAGGATTGTTGTTCATCCATTTTTCGAGTGACTGATTGTGGTAGATACTTAAGGGATACATCAAACTGACATCTGAAGACAGCAGTTTATGGGTGTAGTGTAGAAGCACGCAGACAGTAGTGACGTGGTTTTCTCAGGCTTTCAATATCAATTCCAAATTTTTGTGTGTGAAAGGTGGCCATCTAAAATCAACAGAACAGGGTCCTCTGCAGAAGGTTCCGTGTAGCTTGTAAAATGGTCAAACCATTTTGTGAAAACTTCCGAATTCATCTATCCAGAGGAATTACATACCCATGTGGACCCTGGTAGTGCACCATCTATTAGTTTTATCTTCATACGAACTCTTCGAAAGATAAACATAGGTAGTACAAAAGTTCCAGAAGCAGACATACAAATTACAGCTGTTGTAGTCTCCCATTTTTCAACTGATGCAACGCTTGTTGCACACACACCGATTTTGGACGGCCAGTATAAAATCGGCCGATATTTTATTGATAGCGGGTGCTTGCACACTCACCGGAATTTTATCGGTCGAACAATCAGTTGCTTTGTGGTCGTAATTAGCACGCACTACCAAAATGAAGTTAATGCGTAGTAACTACAATTTCACCGAGCAGTCGACACTGGAATGGTCGGTAAAAAACCGGTGAGTATGCAAGAGTGTATTTAGTCATGTACGCTACTACTTCCCGGTACTGCCGGCGATACAGTGGCAGTGGACGGCTGCTCACCGGTATTTTACCGGTGACGATCACCGGTCGGCGTGTGTGCCAGGTCCCGTTCCCACATGTGGTTCACTATTGGAATTTTGACGGCCAGTATAAAATCGGCCGATATTTTATTGGTAGCGGGTGCTTGCACACTCACCGGATTTTTATCGGTCGAACAATCAGTTGCTTTGTTGTCGTAATTAGCACGCACTACCAAAACGAAGTTAATGCGTAGTAACTACAATTTCACCGAGCATTCGAGACTGGAAAGATCGGTAAAAAACCGGTGAGTATGCAAGAGTGAGTGTCCCGTTCCCTAATGTGGTTCACTATTGGAATTTGGACGACCGGTATAATATCGGCCGTCCAAAATCGGTGTGTGTGCAACTAGCATAACTCGAGCTACCTGTTCAGGTCCAGTTCCTGCAAACACCTTTGTATTTTTGGTAGGCACCGTAAAAATGCTAGTTTCGTCAACGTTATAGATACGGTGACACGGATGGTTTTTTATCTCTTGAATACATTTTAATGTGGAATAACTCTGGTTTATTAAAGGCCCGTGCTCGAGCAGCAGAAGTGGATACAGGTGCACGAAGGCCTATATCTGGATGCCGCTGACGGAATCCTCTCAGCCAATCATATCCTGCTTTTTCTCTTTTGAAAGGGTTGGTGATATTATTTTTTTCTTCAAGTTGATACGCCAAAGATAAAACATCTTATCGTGTTAATCCGTACATCCTCATCTCCATATCTTTAATATGCTTCACGATCTTATTTCGCTGTTCTGCCGTTAAAACTGTTTTTTTTTCCACATGAATATTCAATTCCATCCATAACCACTTTATTTTTGCCTTTAGCCAGCTTTATTAGCGACATAATTGCGACAGGAATTGTTTACTTGCTGTTCTAAATGCCATGCTATCTTCTACAGCATCCAGCGCTTTGATCATGGAGTCTTCCAACCACGACCCGCGATCAGTTTTTCTTTCATAATTACGAGGCATGATCTGGAACAATCTGATTCACACGGATCGTCTTGTACACCGGTAACACAACACCCAACACAACCTTTTTTTATTCCATGATCTATAACATAACCTATGTGGTTTCAACTGTTTCCATGCTGTTAAAAAATCATAATAGAATAATATACAAAGGTAACTAATACATCAGCCACAGCACTAAAGTCAACCTTACCTCAGATCAAAGTCACATAATTTTTGTTTTCTTCCTCAAAAAATTCAACTGTCGCTCAAGACGCCATCACGATTGACTGTGGCGGGAGAATATCGGGGACTATATTTTACGAATAAACACAACTAGATGGCACTATTAGTTTCGTTGCAATATAAAAGGATCATCTTCCCTCAACGGATAATCTCGTACACCTATACATCCGTTTATTTCCACACTCCAAATTTCATTATTATAAGTATACCCGTTCAAAAGATACGAGGGGGGGAGGGGACTTTTGACTAGCACTGTATAGTCTCCAATATTAATAATCTCTATCAAATACAGTTTTCAATTGACATTGTACATTATCGGCACGGATGAAGGAAAGATTTGAAGAAATAGAAGTGAGAAAAAACCCTGATGGGTTTTGACACTCGACAACAATATCAAATCGATATCATAACCGCCTAATCACAAACAAAACAAATATTCCAGTTTGGAGCCTACATACAAACAAAGGAATATAACCCTGAAGTTTTTAAATTGACTTTCTACATCACCACTCTCCACGAGAGTAAGAAATAAGTGAAAAATCGTGTAGTGTAAGTCAAGAATTGCCAATTAAGTCTCTCATCCAATCCGTACCAGCAGAAGTAAATGAGCAGAAATGGCAATTTCTTTCATGAAAATAGCTTCGGTTCGGTTCCGGTATTACTGAAAGAGGAATGGGAAAGCACCAAAAAGGAAAAAAAGCGGCTGTTGCGAAATCTTTTTACTTTCATCCGCCGAATTTAGCCGTATATCTTACTGAATGAAAGCGAACTCTTTGAAGAGTGGAAATATGAAGGCACGTACAAAAATTGTCAGTACAGCAGGTCTGATGTAAAAATAAATTAGAAATGAATGTGTGGTGTTGTGGATTTTCTCAAGTAAAATTCTGTAACGTGTATTGGATTCTAAAGTACTACTCACAATTAACAAGTATAATGTTGAATCATTTATCCGAATTGAAGTCAGATCTCGTCAAAGCTCGGACAAATCCTATGAAGATTCCTGAGGGTCGCCGTTCATATAAAAAACAGCTTTTTCCATCCTCACTATCCAGTGACAAAAATCATCACAATAAATGATCTAAAATTAAAAAAGTAATTTGAATCTAGTAGATTTATGTTTATAATTGTAGGAATTGCAATTTTCGTATCTCTAGGAAATTACATAGATATGTATATAACTCAAATTTTGAAAAAATATTCACAGTTAGACACCTATGTTCTGTATATTGTCGCCAGGACGGTACCTGGGGATGTCGATGAAGATGTTTAAAACAAAGGTTTGACTTGATTTTTATTCTTCCCTACTCCTAACTAATCTAGTTGCGCCGCGGGGTTACAACTGGTCACCACGATGGCGCTAGGCCGGACCAGAGGATTCCCTAGGAGCCCTATCTCCTAACCGACACACTTCTTGCGACTCGGCCTACCTACAGTTCATATCCCCGAAGACGAGAACAGCCTCCGGAGGCACCCGGGCGGTTTAAAATCCCCAGTGCAATGTGGCGATTCACGTGAACTGCTCCTTAGTAGTACTGAGTCAGCATACCTCCAGATGTATTTGGGCCTGGGTAGATCGAATACGTCGAAGGAGGCCGGCTAGTTGGTCCCACGATGAATACGTCGATGTCGAATTATTTCTATTAAAGTCCTGAAAAGAAAGGTTTTGAACTAACAAGTTCAGTTTTTTTGTAACTGCGGGCTCGTCATGGGAGTCGAATTCACTCAGGTTGTACTGAAAAGGACGATTTGTGGAACTAGGAAGTTCAGTCTTTTTATCATGGCAAGCTCCTCGTCGAAATAGAACCTATACAATTTCCCTGAAAAATATGGTTTCGGAATTTTTGTTGATACTTTTGCCTTGAAAAAGAAAAATCCAAGTATTGTTTTCAGACCACATATAAGGTAACTTCATGAAAAATATATTTTTGAAAATGTATTTTGTTTCGACAAGTAGTACATCAATATTGAAAAAGTAGTTCAACCGACTGGAGTCAGAAAAATTCGTTATTAATTGAGGAAGTGAATTCAGATGATTTTTATAGATATTATGATTTTTCATTAGATAGTTATTTGACGAAATTACTTTTGCAGTGTCAAAAACAAATGAACTCTACTGTGATCAATTTTTTTTCAAACCCGTTTTCAATTTTGTTTACAAACACACATCCAATGAGGCATTGTCGATGTTTTATGCAGATTGTGCCAAATTTCATTTCGCAATTAACATAAAAATATTGTTCAACAGAAATCTCACGTCAGGTATAAAAATTTTATTTAGGATTCTTTTCAATTGATTTCTCAAAATATGGTACTTCTGGAATTCGTGCTAGATTTGGATCGAACAGAGATTTTTCTTCTCGTTTGAAAAAGAGATTGATACTAAAATCGAACTAAGAATGAAGCTATCAATGAAAACAATCCACAGGATGTGAACTTCACTAGTCAGACTGTATATATTTATGACTCGATTAATATTTGACATGTTATTAATATTATCTGCCTCAAAATGTGAAAACCTATAAACAAAAAGATGAAATTTTTCTTCGTTCGAAAAAACAAAACACAATTCTCCTCACTAATATTGAAAATAATCTTATGATGTCATATCTGTGTTAACTGATGTTTCGTTCGATATTCCAATATTTTTTTTTGTAATTATCATTTTTGAAGTGGTACTGTCAAATTTTCCTAGATAAATTTCAAATGTTATTTCTTGAGTAAGAAAATTTTTGGCCTTTTACTTCTCCATCTTCATACAAAAAATGTGTAGGATCTTTCAACGAAAAGAAGAAGAGCAAGCTATACAAAGATGTGTAGATCATGCAAGAAAGTAACTTCCAGACACAAACTGGAAAGAAAGCCCTTCCGAAACAGCTATTTCCATGTAAATATTGAATTACACGAAAGAAATTTACTTTTGGAACAAATATTTTTATAAGAACGCTGTACTATACGAAAAACATTTTTCCTATTCCAAACATTCGTAATGGAATCGAATCAGATATCATTCACAGGATTCCTTCACAATATAATTAATGAAAAAATTGAGAAATTGGATAATTGCTGGGATACATTTCTCGTGAGGGACTCAATATTTCTCAATGTATTTTTGGATATATAACCTTCCACAATCTGCTGAATTGTAATGAAGGGCAAACTGAAAATTTCACCCCGAAAAGTTACTGCTTAACATAAACCACTGAAGAATCCTTTCAGTCAAAAACATGTCGTATTCAATAATTCTGCCTTGAAATTGATGAAACTATACTGAGCGTTCGCTCCATAATAGTAGAAGGAGTTTGATTTTCAAATATTGTTCTTCGACCCTTCGCATACTCGTAGCAAGGTAGTGTATAGTGTGAATATATAGGTGGGGAGTGGTATTGTGAGTTCAACGACATTAGTTTAGTGATATATATGGATGCTTTTTTCCTCAACTGTTCATATTTTTCAATATGTTGATATGACGTGTTTCACTATACTCAATACCATACCATATCAATATACCAGTTTTGGCAAATCCATCGATGGCATTTAATGGGACCGCTACTTTGTATTTCAGATTGCAAAGATTTTTGCCTCTCCAAAAATCTTTGCAATCTGAAATACAGTTATTGGCCTTATAGGATTGTTCATCCATTTTTCGAGTGACTGATTGTGGTAGATACTTAAGGGATACATCAGACTGACATCTGAAGACAGCAGTGGGTGCAGTGTGAAAGCACGCAGACAGTAGTGACGTGGTTTCCTCGTGCTTTCAATATTAATTCCAAATTTTTTGTGTGAGAAAGGTGGCCATCTAAAATAAACAGAATTGGGTCCTCTGCAGAAGGTTTCGTGTAGCTTATAAAATGGTCAAATCATTTTGTAAAAACTTCCAAATTCATCCATCCAGATGAATTACATGCCCATGCGGAGCCTGGTAGTGCGCCATCTATTAGTTTTATCTTCATACGAACTCTTCGAAAGATAAACATAGGTAGTACAAAAGTTCCAGAAGCAGACATACAAATTACAGCTGTGTTGTCTCCCGTTTTTAAGCTGATGTAACGCTAGTTGCACACACACCGATTTTGGACGGCCAGTTTAAAATCGACCGATATTTTATTGGTAGCGGGTGCTTGCACACTCACCGGATATTTATCGGTCAAACAATCAGTTGCTTTGTTGTCGTAATTAGCACGCACTACCAAAACGAAGTTAATGCGTAGTAACTACAATTTCACCGAGCAGTCGACACTGGAATGGTCGGTAAAAAACCGGTGAGTATGCAAGAGTGTATTTAGTCATGTACGCCACTACTTCCCGGTACTGCCAGCGATACAGTGGCAATGAACGGCTGCTCACCAATATTTTACCGGCAACGATCACCGATCGGCGTGTGTGCCAGGTCCCGTTCCCACATGTGGTTCACTATTGAAATTTAGACGAACTGTTCAAAGTCGGCCGTCCAAAATCGGTGTGTGTGTGTAACTAGCGTAACGCTAGTTGCACACACACCGATTTTTTGGACGGCCAGTATAAAATCGGCCGATATTTTATTGGTAGCGGGTGCTTGCACACTCACCGGATTTTTATCGGTCGAACAATCAGTTGCTTTAAGGAATTGCAATTTTCGTATCTCTAGGAAATTACATAGATATGTATATAACTCAAATTTTGAAAAAATATTCACAGTTAGACACCAATGTTCTGTATACTGTCGCCTGGGGATGTCGGTTGAAGATGACACCCGGCTGGGCGTGGAGTTCCCAAACACCATCGAGTCCCAGGCCGCCTGTCGCACCAATATCAGAGCTGGCTGGTGCTAGTCTACCAGGTGATCTGTCCATCGTATGGACAGGAACTCAGTCTGAGACTCGGGACTCGGGCTCTGACTCAATAGAGTAAACTTCGCGAGAGAGTATCATTAGCATATGACTATAATATTGGAAGTTGGTTTAATAGTTAGAAACATTGTAAAAGAAAGTCCACGGCTGCAAGTTTCTTTTTCAGAGATTAGGGAAGTACAAACAAATCCCCAAGATACTTCCCTAAGTGGATTCGTTCATCAATCAAAGCTAAAAATTGTCTTTTTCAAGGCAAAGGCGATTAATAAAATTGCAAAGGAGAACATCTCAGAGGTATTGGATGTGTGTATACCATTTCTACGTGGACGCTGCTGTGATACTATAATAGAACGACGGAGTTCTGTGGATCGTCCTAATCGACGAATCAGGTTAGGACAAAGGACGAACAATAGGTGGGCGGAGCCTATGCGCGCGCCCCGCGGAAGGATAAATATAGCGCGTTTCGCAGGCTAGAGAGACTCAGTCTGAGACTCGGGCTCTGACGAAATAGAGTAAACTTCGCGAGAGAGTATCATTAGCATATGACTATAATATTGGAAGTTGGTTTAATAGTTAGAAACATTGTAAAAGAAAGTCTACGGCTGCAAGTTTCTTTTTCAGAGATTAGGGAAGTACAAACAAATCCCCAAGATACTTCCCTAAGTGGATTCGTTTATCAATCAAAGCTAAAAATTGTCTTTTTCAAGGCAAAGGCGATTAATAAAATTGCAAAGGAGAACATCTCAGAGGTATTGGATGTGTGTGTACCATTTCTACGTGGACGCTGCTGTGATACTATAATAGAACGACGTAGTTCTGTGGGTCGTCCTGTTCAGGACTATACTGAGGAGATAACGTATACCAGGAGCTGCAGATAGTAATAAAACCTGAACTTTTCAGTTCAAACCTGTCCTTTTCAGGACTTTTTCAATAAAACGAATTCGATTCCAACGCCTCGTCATCGAGGGACCAACTAGCCGGCCTCCTTCGACGTATTCGACCTACCCAGGCCCGAATACATCTGGAGGTACGCCGATCCAATACAACTACGGAGTAGCTCACGTGAGTTGCTCCATTGCACTGCTGTCTGGAGGCTTAAAACCGCCCGTGTGCCTCCGGAGGCCGTTCTCATCTTCGGGGATAGGGAATTTAGGTAGGTCAAGGTGCGAAGTGTGTGTCGGTTAGGGAGTAGGGATCGTAGGGAACCCTCTGGCCCGGCCTAGTGCCATCGTGGTGGCCAGTTGTCCTGATGTCTCAGGACTCCACGCCCAGCCGGGTGTCATCTTTAACAGACATCCCCAGGTACCGTCCTGGCGACAGTTGGTACCAATACTACGAAAAAAAAAAGTGGACTGAAACATTGAAGGAACTGAAAAGATTTTGAGTGATTTTTGTCAACTCCAATGAGATAAATTCATATTACGATGATTGTCATTGTTACGAGTTTTTCAATTTTTTTTTCCACTGATGTGGTATATCTCTCATATTGTAGATTTTCAGTATCGATCGGATCTTTTGGTGACACTAATTTTGTCTCTCATGTTTGTAGACATGAAGAATCATCAAATTTCTTATGTAACCGTGTTCGTTTTTCCGTGACCTGAGGATGCAAATGAATTTNGATTTCCAAATGAAAAACCTGTAGTATCAATAACGATACATCCTTTGAAAACTGAACTGACAATTGAATTTACTTTACCAAAAACATTTACTGAGTTTTCAGTGAGTTTTCGAAATATTTTTTAGAAAAATGAATACATGTGATTATAGAAACTATGCAGTATATTATTGAGCTACTGAGTTACTGTCATGTGAGTTTCCCAAAGAAACATTTTGATCATTATTCGAAGTATAAAAAATAAAGGGTCTTCCAACAGATATTTTCCAACATTGACGATTGATAACGGTCTCCTTATTGAAGCTTCATCTCTCAAATTACTTGTCATTCATTCAGTCTTTTTTGTTCACCATGAACCGATATATAGTATTCAACAACACGTGCAATTACTAAAATGGTTTTATCAAAATGGGTGTTCTATTCGGGCATCATATCCCGCACGCTTCGCCCATTTTACGGTCGCCATATTCGTCCTACGGAAAGGACTATTCGAATTGTGGTGGATACATTCAAGTTCACTGCTTCAGTAAACGATGGACCAACACCAGCACATCGACAATACGCAATATCTGCCGAAAATATTGCCGCTGTCTGTGAGAGTGTGCAGAAGAATCCAAAGCAGCACAAGAACTAGACTTTTCGCAGGCCACAACTTGGCGAATTTTACGTCGTGACTGACCCAGGAACTGAAGGTAAACGACCATAGAGAACGACGTGTATTCGCTGAAAGGACTCTAAAGCAAATGACAACTCAACCCATTTCTGCATGAATGGTTGTATGAACAAACAAAATTATTGAATTCGGGATGATATCAATCCACATGAGAGCCGAGAGCGTTCAATGCATCACGAAAAAATCACTGTTTGGTATGGATTTTCGGTTGGCAGTGTCATCGGTCCATATCTCATCAAGAACGACGTTGGTCAAGTTATCACTGTCAACGGCGAGCACTATATGTCGATGATCGCCAACTTGGGACACATGCCCAAAACTGTATATTGGTCAAACAGGAAAAATATTTTCCCGAAGAATTAAAGAGCATTGAAGTAGTTTCGTAAATAGAAAAACCAATTCCACATTTGCAAACCACCTTTCAGAAGGATATAAGCTCAATCATGAAAACGGCGTGTTACATTTAGAAGGGAAAAGTTTAGAAGTCAATCTTCTGAAATGTTTAAAAACAATGGATTCAGGGATTCGGGTAATTTAGAGAGTGATCAATTAAAATAGAGTATTTCCGCGTTATTAAATATGTTTTCAAATGTTGAAACTAGTACATCTGTATCTGTAGATTAGGGAGAGTGAGTGTGACCTATTGTATATCCTCCCAAGGAGTTGTCCTCCTAGGTCATCGTCCGTCCTGTCTTTTCCAGGAAGGTGGACAGGTCTCAGGGAGACATCTCCTTTATATCGGCAGGTGAATGCCAAGACTCGGCGAACACACACTTTCTTATTGACGATAACTCCGGACATTCGCATAGGACATGACTGTCAGTTTCATGTTTTTGTTCACACATACTGCGTAGAGGTGTGTCCACCATCTCCATATTGTGGAGGTGTTTCCTTAGTTGACAGTGGCCAGTCAGAAGTCCTACTGTTAAGCGGAGATTTTTCCTGGTCATCGCCAGATATTTCTTCGACGCCAGCTTCCCAGGGTAAGTTAAGTTGGTTCCTAGTGAGAATGAGAGAGTTAAGCTTCTTGCTTACTTTTTTAAATTTCAAATTACTTTGACAAGCTACTTGGTCTGCAATATCATTGAATAAATTTTGTAAAAATGGAGAATTATTGGAGATAAGATTGTCATAACAAATTTTCAAGTCCACATTAGTACGGTCTAGTTTGGCATAGTGTTTGCAAACAGCACAGTCAAATATTACAAATGTGCAATGTACTTAATTTGATACTTCCTGTTGCCTGACAAGTGAGTAATATTCAATTTTTCCAAATTTCTTAACCTTAAAGATTATTAAAAAAATTTTACAACTTCAATTTTCACTAAACTTCCTTTTCAATTAAATCATTTACTTTCAGGTGAGCTCTGATGATGACGAAAGTCGAAAGCGCTTTGCAAGAATTTCAAAAATTATACACTTCAATACAAAAAAACCTCTTCGATTCATTACTAAAATTCTTAGTCCAACCGCTTCCTTAGCTGAAGAATCAGCAATGCGATTGCCTTTACTGTCGTGCTCTTTAACCCACCTCAGGATAATGTTATTATCTACCGAGGCTTTGGCTAAATCTTGATGGCACTCTAGTACTAGCTCTGAGGTAACACGTTGTCTGTTAAAGGCTAATAGGGCTTGTCTGCTATCCGTGCAGATTGTTATTTTTTTGACAGAAATTCCTTTCTTGGTTATTTCGTTTGTAGTATACATAATCTCAGGTAATTTTATTTATTACAAACCCAGGTACTCGAAACGTTGGTACTTCACGTTGTAAAATTAGGTATATAAAGCATTTAGTATGTGGAATAGCTTCTCGGCCCTTGGCTAAGATCAAAGTGTAGTAGTGGAATACAATTAGTAGACATGCCCGAAGAAGCCATTCTATGGGGAAACTCGTGTTGCGTTTTTGTAACACTGTTCAGTGAAAATCTCACAATGAAGTGTTTTTTTTGAAGTTATATGTTATATTTCCATCTAGTTATATATTTCCATCAAGTATCGCCCAATTCCATCATATATTTTCATGTTCGTTATTGATTCACATAATTCTGAGGTCTAAAAAGTTCATCGAATTATTGGTTTCTAGTTTCATTGTGAATTTCATGTTTTTTTTCAGTAGAATTGATATTGAATTCTACAATTCATTTTATCTATCATTAGGTAATTTCAAAGCTCAATTGGATAAACGATCAATTCCGGTAAAACAGATGAAATATATATATCAGAATTTTTTCAAGAATGAAAATTTGTCCATTCCTTCTGGTCTCCTTGTACATTTGAAATCGATCATTCTTCATCAGGAATCCCTTGCATATTGTAGAAACCAAACATTCCAAAGTTGGAATAAATGAAGTCGTTAGGGATATGAAGTTAAATTTATAGCCTGCACATTGCCGAAGTACGTCCAAAGTCTTCCTCGCTTTTTTATTTTCGGTAAATTGTGTGAATAATGGGATTCCCGGGAATATTTATGTATCGCTTTTTCTGGAAGCACATTGAATGTGAATATTCAAGAGGATAAAGAGGATTCCATTGTCGAGAATACAAATCAGTATATTTTCAGTCTCTGTTTTTCAAGGACTACACATTGAATGAATTTTATTTGAATATAGATGCATTCCTTTCGTGGACATATTTCTAAAGCATATTATCTCATCTTCCCAACGCGATAAATGGGCATTTTAATTCTGGCGCCACTCATGTGTACTGAAATGAACCTCAAAACGATGAGCAGCCATAGTCCGTCGCGTATTTCTGATATGTACCGCTCTTGGTGGAATCAAATGTGCCAAGTCACTTGGACAACTCTAGTGAAAATATCTATAGAAGAGAGACAAATCTTCAACCTCTCTTCGATGTTCCAGGCTATCAAGGTTGCAAGTGATTTTCGCGTCTCCAATCCGGTGGATGTCTTTTTTCTGCGTGGAATTCAGCAGCTTCAGGATATGCTTAGGGGCGGAGCTACATACATGAGAACGATACTCCAAAGAAGGTCTGATTAGAGCTTCAAAAGCATCAAAACTTGCTGAGGTGTGTACAGTTCTTTGGTTCGGAAAAGTGTTCCAAGTTCTTGAAAAGCAGCATATTGGTGTCCATTTCATACCCCAACAAACTCATCGAAGCAGATAGTGGAATTGTCTGACCTGACATTGTCATATCCAGTTCGGAGACATTTATCTTTTTGGGAAAAACCGATGCCTGGGTTTTTGTGGTATTGAATTGAACCTGATTATTCTCACCCTAATTCAAAGTTACTTCTAGATTTACATTAAGATATGCAACCTCTTGCTGCCGGTGAAGATGTGCATCCTTCGTCAATGTCGTGGAATCCAAAAGGAACAAGTGTGCTGTCGTCAGCAAAGCAATATATTGGATTCTTGGTTTTTTCCAATGAGTCATTGTTATTCAATTGAAAGAGGGTTGCAGACAATATAGTTCCCCGGGGAACACCAGATATCTTATGACGGCCACTTGCAGGGAACCTTTCTTCTGGAAGCTGAGCCATAGCATCGAAGTTTGGTCAGCAAACCCTCAAGCCACACACGGTCAAAAGCCTTAGGAATATCAAATATGGGTGACATAGGATAGAAGGTCGCCTGTTGATCTTTGTTTCCGAAAGCCATATTGATGATCGCTCAAGATGTTGGAGTCTTCCAGATATTCAAAGATATGGTGGTTTTGGCTTCCTCCATAATTTTTGATATCACTGATAGCAAGGCGACCCTACTGAAAAATTGAATGACTATCACTTCATAGATGCAAACATTCAGATTCCCTGTCTATTATGGCTAAGATTGAAACCCTGTGATATAGCTGAATAATTCATTGATAGTTTATGGCCATCAATTTCAACACATCATAATACCTATTAATTGTGTAGGATCTAAGAAGCTCAATCAGATCAGCAGTGAATCCAAATAGATTAATAGGAAAGAAAGGTTTTTGCTTCATACTGTTTCAACTTTATACAAAAAAAAATGTGGGCATCTTCCAAACGATAGGAAAGGCAATTATTTCCAAGATAAACTCTATACATAAATGTGTCCTTAATTCAAGAAAGTAACTGTCAGCCACAAACTGGAAGGAAGCAAATAAACATATGAAGCAAGTGACATTTTCGAAAATGAAGTTTGATTCAAATCGTGAGGTATAATTTGTGAAATTACTATGGATCTTCATCAAGTAATGGCCGTCGCATGAGCATCCCTCAGAAATTGTTGAATGACATCAACGGTGATTCAGATTTGCTTGAAATAGTCATAAATTTTTACCATCTCGAAACCACAGTCCAATCGTCCCAATGGAAGGATCCAGGAGAGTCGAAACCAAAAAAATACGCCAAGTTTGATCAAATGTCACATAGATACCGAGAAAGCGTTTGATAAAACAACCTTTCCAATCATTATCCAGCAACTACACTTCAGGAATATACCCCTGGTAGTAGAAGAATGGATACTCCAGATGCTCTCTAGTAGAGCAATAAGTATTAATGTAGAAGACATCACAGTGAAAGGACTGGTCATGAGAGGATGTCCACAGGGAGGGTTCCTATCACCCCTTCTCTGGAACATAGTTCTGGATATCCTAATTAATCACCTCAACAAAAATGGATTCTACACAATTGCATACGCAGATGACCTAGTTATCTGGCAGACCGGCAAATTTGAAAACATACTGTGCAATAGAGCGCAGGATGGGCTTGAATTAATAGAAACATGGTGTGAGGAACACTCACTGTCGATCAATCCCAAGAAGACTGAGATGGTCCTTCTCACCAGAAAAAGAAGTTTAACGGGCTTGAAACCTCCCGAAATCTTCAAAAGCAAACTAAACTTCTCTGAAGAGGTGAAATACCTTGATGCTATCCTCGACAAGGAGCTAACATTGAACTCTCATCTACAGAGTAGAGCAAAAAGAGCATACGTGGCTTATGAGCAATGTCGGAGGACAGTGGGACGCACGTGGGCTCTTTCACCACGTGTGGTTACCTGGATCTACACTGCAATAATAAGACCTATGTTAACGTATGGAGCCATTGCGTGGGGACCGAAAGTTCTACAAGCAACGGCCATCCAAAAATTTTATCAAATATAGCGACTGGCTTGTTAAAACATCACAGGAGCCACGAGAACAACATCAACCGCAGCAATGGAATTATTCACCGGTCTGACCCCTCTGGATCTGTACGTTAAGGATGTCGCGTTAACGGCCACTGAAGAGAAACCAGAGTCGATTGAGGCTGGGCCTATGGCGGGAAGCGCTTACTGCGCAACCTCTGCTGCAGGCAACAAGTGATGCAATTGAACCCAGGTTTGTGTTCAATAAACCCTACAAAATACAAATCAAGCAGAACATAGAGTCAGATGCTACAAATGCAATACGGATTTATACAGACGGCTCAAAGACCAAAGAAGGCTCAGGATGTGGAGTGTAATCTAGGTCACTAAGCCTAAGGATTAAGTGGGGAATGGAAAGAAATAACATAACAATCTGAACTGATAGCAGACAAGCACTATTAGCCTTGAACAGACAGCGTATTTCCTCAGGGCTAGTACTAGAGTGCCACCAAGATTAAGCCAAAGCCTCGGTGGATAATAACATTATCCTGAGGTGTGTTGAATGGCACGACAGGAGTAAAGGTGATCGCATTGTCGACTCTTTAGCCTAGGAAGCGGCTGGACTAAGAATTTTAGGATCCAGTGGCACCCACGGCCTGATGACTTCGACAATTGCGGAACTAGTCAAATGTTACACCCATGCTCAATCCTTAAAGAGATGTGATGGAATCAAAGGATGTAATCTTGCCATTGTCACCTTGGGCGACCCTGGGAAGCTAGCGCCGAAGAAATATCTGGCGATGACCAGGAAATACCTACCCTTCACAGTAGGATTTCTGACTGGCCACTGTCAACTAAGGAAACACTTCTATAATATGGAGCTAGTGGACACACCTCTATGCAGGATGTGTGGACAGGAAGATGAGACTGTCAGGCATGTCTTATGCGAGTGTCCGGAGTTATCGTCAACGAGAGAGTGTATGTTCGACGAGTCTTGGCCTACACCTGCCGATATAAAGGAGATGTCTCCCAGCGACCTGTCCACCTTCCTGGAAAGGACAGGATGGACGATGATCTAGGAGGACAACTCCTCGGGAAATCACATGTGGTCTAAGTGCGTGGGCTTACTCTACTCTACAGATACAAATAATCTTATGATGTCACATCTGAATTGATTGATGTTTCGTTCGATTTTCCATTCATTTTTTCTGTAATTATCATTTTTGAAGTGGTACTGTCAGATTTTCTTAGATAAATCTCAAATGTTATTTCTTGATGAAGGAAATTTTTGACCTTCTACTTCTCCATTTTCGTACAAAAAATGTAGAGAATCTTTCAACGGAAAGAATAAGAGCAATCTATACAAAGATGTGTAGTTCATGCAAGAAAGTAGCTTCCAGACACAAACTGGAAAAAAAGCCCTTCCGAAACAGCTATTTTCATGTAAATATTGAATTACACGAAAGAAATTTACTTTTGGAACAAATATTTTTATAAGAACGCTGTACTATACGAAAAACATTATTCCTATTCCAAACATTCGTAATGGAATCGAATCAGATATCATTCACAGGATTCCTTCACAATATAATTAATGAAAAAAGTGAAATTTCACATACATGGAATACTCACTCCTAGGCACCCGATGTTTCGTCGTAAGACGTCTTATCGGCTCTTCGGTAGCAAATACTCCGTGACCTGAGGATGCAAATGANATAAGAAAAAACACTCAATTCGTTCATAATTACGATTTTTTTCGTCAATATAAATGAAAAATAAATATCAGCGGGATACAATTCAGAAATAGTAATGTTTTTTCAATTTTGCCGTACACACTTTTTTTCATTCTGCACACGTGAAACTGCTTTCACGGACAGAATGTGAACCGATTTCCAAAGAGGTAGAAATAAATGTAAGTCACCTTCCAAAGTAGTTTCGAATTTAGGACGGTTCCATTTAACCAGTTTCATTGATTTTCTGCGTTGTAATTTTCGACAGTAAATATTTCAAGTAGAATTACATTGCCTTCCTCACTCTTTCGGTCGTTTTGCTTCAGTGCTTTACACCAAGTACGTGAGAGGCTCGGAGAATTATTTGAGGAGCGAGAAAACGACACAATGAAAATCTTATTTTCTCGTCCGTGGATCTGGTAGCTTACGATTCATTTATTCTGATGACAAGAATTCAACAAAAAATATCTTCTCCACTCCAAATTATTCGACAAGAATATTTTGAAAACAATGATTCACAATAACCAAAACCAGTCATATTTTATTTGCCGGACGCCTCTAAAACAAAGCGTACTTCCTTAATTCTATGAAGTATAACAGCCAAGCAAAAGGATTTAAAAATATTGACAAACCAAAAAATACCTGCTGGCACTTGTATTTGACATTATCATATTATTTAAAACTCTTCTACTTCATTCATTCACTCACAAAGTGGCAATAGCCAGAGTAGCTCAGCAGTAACGCGTGTCAGGTCTGACTGACTGACTGAATGAGTTTATTATCTGAAGCAACAACATATTGTACCAGTGATATAGCTATAGGAGTTCTAAGTCATTCTCTATGGAAAAACAAGTGTAAATTTGAGCAGGTTCACTTTGGACCTTTTTGTACCTCAGGCCCACTTCTCAAGGAAGGGGCAAAGGTCAGCGCTTTGTCTCCGCCAGACCTCCATTATGTGTAAACCGAGCCTTAGCCTTCAAAGCCCACTTCAGACCACCTCCACTTCTCCACTTTCACCGTCATACAGTCGACCAATCAGAAGCTACTGCGCGTTCAGCGGGAAATTCAAATCAAGTAGATGAACAAGGCGGGTTTTGGCTCACTTCAAGGTCATGCGTTGCTGGTAAGTGTTTCAGAGAGAAACTTTAGTGAGTGGAAGAGAGACTTGTGACGTCATCGACGCAGGATGGAATGAGTATCAGAGAGAGTCAAAGAACGTGGGCCCCCTTACTCTCGGCCTCCTTAGTTCTCCAACAAAAACAGTCAAAAATGCACCAAAAACGGTCGCACGCAAATGCGGTCGAAACACTCGCAAAACGGTTGAAACGTATGCAACACAACATATTTTGAAATGTCACTGTCGAATACTCAACTTCCCATTGCCCCACGTTGAGTTCACAACGCGTAACCCCTTGAAACTTTTGGGTGTCATCTCCTCTTTCTCCTGATGATGCTAACTTGTTTAACAAAGATACGACTTAGTGTCCTTCTAACATGTTGGGTCGCATGCCTAAGTTTGAAACCGGCAACGCTACATATCCCTATAAACAACGATTTATTTTAAAACACCGAAACCACGCTAGCAACCTATAACTTCGATATCATCTTCATCTCTCTTTGCGTCGATTACGTCACACGTGTCACCCATTCACACACACACACACACACACACACCTTTATATGAAATATTAATTGTTTTTCAAATCTAAGTATATTTTCCTATCTTCTACAAGGAAATGACGATTACAATTTCTCTAACATTGTACGAAAATGAAAAAATTCGATCAAGTATAATGAATGAGTCAATTTCAGTCCCGACAAAACAAACGCTATAGATACCAACCATTCGTAGTCATATCCAATATCTTACATTGATGTCGAGGTTAAAGAGAACGTCTACCACGCCGACGTCCTGAAGTTGTATTTTCAGCAAGTAAGTTGAATGTGATGTGATGTAGTTCATTGTGAAACCTGTTCAACTTAATTGGGTGTTACCCGTTAATGGATTGAAATAAATAAAATATCAAGCTTACTGCCATCTACCTGTTGAAAATCAAGACAAATGGGCTCCATATATCCCATGTAACTTTTGCAGATACATTATGGACGGTGAATTCATTTTCTCATTTTTCATTGAATAACTATTTTATAATAACATTAATTAGGTTTTACGATGAGTTTCATTGTAAGTTGGTACCAAGGTGTAAAAAGGGAAATGAAGTGTGCAGTGCCAAGAATTAGAAGAAAACCCATCACAGAGACTGTTATTTTTGCATTGTGAATTCAATAAAAAGTGAAAATTCAAAGAGAACATATTATCCTGATTTACCATTGACATCTGTTTCAATAACAAAGATGAAAAAATATTGTAACTGCTCCGCCTTTGTTAAAATATCAACTGGGACAGTTTCAAGGCAGTAGTTCACTGTTTTCTAGGAAACCATAGAGCAGATCACTGAAATAATTACGAATTTCTCCATCATCGGATGAAAAAGGTCTCTGAAGATGCATATGTTACATTCTCAATAGCAACAGAAATTATGAAACATCAACAAAAATTAATTTACGCTCCGAGGTGACTTGATTGATTCCAGTGGCGCATTAGCTTTTGTAGCTACAGGAAAACCCTGAAAAATCTGCAGCACCACATCATCTGAAGATCTTGATCTGCCATTTTCTTCTTTTTCATAGAATGGGCTCCAATAAATTCAAGATTTCGTCAGATAATATTCAGTGACACATCTATCGTCAAATTTAAACCAGTTAGTTTCGTCTTTGACCTATGCGTAATAATGACCGGATTCAACGCTAGAACCACAGTGAACAATGACTGCATGAAGATCAAAATATTGGTCTGCTAGACTGAAGTGTTCATCTATTTCAAATTTTCGTGAGAGTTTGGTTGAGTCATGTTTGAAGATCATCAGTTTTATTATTAGATTGACTGGTGCCTCAGATATACTTGTCTTATAATAGTCAGTTAGTTTGACGCAAATTTCGCAATACAGTCGATCATCATCCGTTAAAAGTGCTATTTTCAGATGATTCAACAATAAGCTTTGCACGGACAGGTAATCAGTTATATTAAGAAACGCTAGTTGGAGTTCCAGAAAGTTACAGACGGTTTTGCTACCTCTTGAACATTTACTACAAAGTAAACGAGTGGGTATTTTTCCAGGAAAAGATCTGCAAACACAAGATGAGATAAACTGCATGGAATCCTTCAATCCAGAGCGGTCAGGAGTATTGATTCTGCTTTTTTCCTGCTCACAAAGAGTATTCAATAAGAAACCGAAGAATTCGGAACAATCCGTTTGTTGTCCCAACGAGTATCTGGTGGACTTCAAAGTCTCCAGAAAATCGGTTGGTGGGAAAGATGATACATTCTTACGAAACTGCAACTGCATGAACAAGTTACTAGGAAGCTTAAATTTGATACAGACAAAAAATGGTTATTTGTCCATGAATTCTTGTAATGAATATGTCTCAATGTCATACAAAAGACAATTGCAGAACTAGTCAAGTGTTACATCCATGCTCAATCCTTGAAGAGATGGGACGAAACCAATAGATGTAATCTTGCCAGAATCACCTTGGGTGACCCTGGGAAGCTGGCGCCGAAGAAATATTTGGCAATGACCAGGAAAAATCTACGCCTAACAGTAGGAAAAATTTGTCTTGTCCGATCTTCTTTGATACTCAAGGGTAAATGGTTGAAGAATTTAACTGATGCGTAATGCGGCCCATGCTCTGTTTTTCAATCTATATTTAGGAACAATATAATTGGATTTCAGCCGGGTGGAATACTCATGTCTATATTTGTCATCTTCAAAATTCGATTTGTTCTCGTTTACAAAAAGTACACAAACATAAATATATATATAGCATATACAGTAAGCAGTTTGTTACCCTTGAAAGTACCACGACAAGTGTCTGTGTAATTCATATTGAACATTGTTTTCAATATACGTTTCTGCATTATGAAAATACGTTCCAGTTGTGTTCTTCCTCCCCATACTAATATTCCATATTCCAGCAGAGGATAAACAGTTTCATAATATGCCGTTTTCAGTGCATCCATTTTCAAGTGACGTCTCAACACTCGAATTGCATAACACTCATTTGCTAGTTTTTTTACAAGATAGTTAATATGTACCTCATAATTAAGTTTATCATCTATATAAATTCCTGAGAACACTCCGGAATAGAAATATTCATGTGAACAGTTTTGAACAAAATGCAGTCTGTTTTAGATATGGTTAATAATAACTTCTCGTTTTGGTTTATGTGGATGCTATAGAAATGCTATTTGAAATGGATTTTTCCAAGTTGAGGTTCCTGTTTACTGGTACAATGAGATTGGAATCATCTATATAGCTCACAACTTTAGTACTTGATTGTTTGTAAATTTCAGTGAAATAATTTATGTATATGATAAACAATAAAGGTCCAAGTACACTTCCTTGTGGTACGCCTTTTTCTATTTCAGTGAAGTCTCAGAAAAATTCATTATTCCGTTGCCTAATATGTACTTTTTGCTTCCTATTAGTCAAATACGATTTCAAGAGTTCCAAGGCATTTCCTCTTATTCCGTAATTGAAAAGCTTTCGAAGTAAACTGGAATGATCAACACAGTCGAACGCTTCACTGAGGTCCAGGAAGATGCCACAGGCACAAGAGTTTTGTTCAGTGAAATACTGAATTTCATCCAAAAAGTTGCACAAGGTTGTTTCGGTACTTTTTCCTTAAAGAAAACCATGTTGGAAATCATTGAACAAACCATGTACCAAAAAAGTTCATAATTCTCATTGATATAATAACTTCAAATAGTTTGGAGAAAGCTGTTAACAAACTTATTGGTCTGTAAGTATTCATGTCATTTTGTTCACCTTTTTCGTATATGGGGATAACTACGGCTAGTTGCATTTGATCTGGATGGTACCGGATACTAGGCAATCGTTAAAAATGTGGCAGAGAACTGATAAAAGGACGGAATACACTTTTTTAGAATTTTTGACGGCACATTCTCTACAGCACTGCTCATTTTATTTGTGAGTTTATACCTGGATTGGATTATTTCTTCTTCACTCACTGGATAAAGAAATATCGAGTTGTGGTTTGTTTTGCTAGGGGTAGGATTTTCCCTGTTATGAAATCTCTCGATAGCTGGTGTAGAGTTCACAAAATGGACATTAAAATCATTTGCTAGATTCACTCCGTCCCCATTAGCATTAGGTAAAACAGTGTTGCTATTTCTTGTAAGTAAGAAGGAAACATTGTCGTTCTAGTTCATCGTGAAAACCTCGTTCTTGAAATTCTTCGTTTTGAACAACACTTATAAAATGCTATCCATGTAGCAAGTGTTTCCTAAATTATCTAATCCAGCTTTCTTCGCAAGATTTTCAGGAGAACTGTCTACTGATTCGGAAGAAAGAAATGTTCCACAGAATCTGCAGCGGAACCATTTCTCAAACTGCAATCGATCCGTCCAAACCTTAATTGACAATCAGAACATTGTGATGTCCTGAAAAGAGTATTAAGTATTATTCACATTCAATATTGGCGAATGTAAACTTTTGAAACTTGTTAGACATAAATGAATTTGATCAACTGATTTACCTCACTACATCCAGAAATGGTCTTTCCAATCTTTCAGGAACTAATGGTGGGGAACAAAATTCAACTACTCCTGCAAACCTTGCTCCAAATCTAATCTCATAAACGAATTGGGAGCGTCAAAACATTCCAGAATAATTCACCTACATACTAACGTTGTGCACGTATTCCACCAATAACATCGATACTCTGTGATACAAATCACCCACTCATGTGTTGGTAACATTCAGGAAAGCGATTGCAAACATTCGGCTGACGGGCGCAATTAAATCTAAGTCAATAATAATCATGAGCTCATTAGGAGTTGGCTTTGGAAACAACCTCGATTAAACACAAACTTCGGAGTGCGGAAGTTGTTACCTAAAGCCAGGGCACCTTTTTCTTGTTGAATTAGTGGGACAATCACGTCACGTGTTTCGGCACTGTTGAATCGCAGGACTCCAGAATTCATAATATCCAGTGTCGAGTATGCCTGGCATCGGGAGTGGTAATCACTTCCTGACGTCGTTTGAGATTGTGGATAACTCCAAGGCGAATTTGGTTTGCCACTCATGGCAGGAATTTCAATTTCTAGATGAATTAAATAATAGACTAGGGTTGCTGTTATTTCCGTAGAAAGTTAATTTCTGTCAACAATCGTCAACTGTTTTTGTATAATCAAAACTGCAATACTTTTCTTGACGGTCGTTCCACTAATCAAGTTGACGTCATCAGGAGATGACGTCAATTCATTCTTATGTGCAGTTCTGATCTGTAGGAGTGCTTGAAGAGAAAAGAGTTGATTCATTCATATTTTTTAGCAATTGGTTTTGAGAGCACGAACTCACAGTCAACTTTGATGAAACGAATTAAATACAAATTCGAATTTATTTACTAATTTACAATATCAAATTGGTAATACATGTATAATATTTCAAAACAGTCTGCTAAGTGTAATAAACACTTGTGTTCGACTGGGTTAGTTGAAAAATAAATATTATGTTAACTGTTAATAGATATTGTTCATGAAACAATATATCGAGTGGTCCAACGAAAAGTATGCACCTCGCTTTTCTCCTTTTTTTGTAATTCAACGCAAAAATGCTCGGACAGGTCAATTTTGCTTTTGAGGGGGCCACATTTTAGATGTATTTTTCTACCTGTGCCTTCAACCCCCTAGCGAGGGTGAGTAACAACCCTAAAATTTCAAATGGAAAGGGGAATCGAGTGATATATTATTTGAAAGGGCACAAAATTCTCTTCCCAATGATACCTAATTCAATGTATTTACTTGAATAGTTATAAAAAAAGCAAGAACATTTACTCGATATTTTTGGTGTTAATGAAAATGCGGAAAAAACGGCATTTTTATCACTAAACCCTCGCTAGAGGGTTGAAGGCACAGGTAGAAAAATACATCTGAAATGTGTCTCCCTCAAAAGCAAAATTGACCTGTCCGAGCATTTTTGCGTTGTTAAAAGAAAAGGAGAAAAGCAAGGTGCATACTTTTCGTTGGACCACTCTGTATAGAAAAGAAGAAATGTATCGATAATAGAATTTTATCATGAATGGGGGTGGAATAAATTATCTGTTGAACTGAACTATATCAATGTGAGCACATTTTAAATTTTTTCACTATTATCTAATATCCAATTGCGTAATGTTTTTTTAAAGGCTGTTGTTCTCAACTTTTTAATTTCTCTTGGAATTACATTGAAAATTTTACAACCAATACATATGCAGTGTTATTACATTAAATGTAGACTACACTTAGCAATTTGAAAGTATTTATTGGTCTTTAATCTTGTATCACACTGATGTTCTATTATGTCAGTATTTGCGAAATGTCTTTTTTATATAGATGATACTGATTTTGTAAAATGTTTGTCTAAGATTTAAAACGGAATATTTCCTGAATAAAACTTTACATATTTATGAATAGACTTGACATATTTTAATGAATTTTCCTATGCACCACCCCAGGCTGTGATACCGTAGGTCATAACATTGGAAAATAATACATGATAAAACATCAATAGTGTTTTCACTTCAAATATATTTCTCAGAAGTCTGAACTTATAAAGACATTTCCTTAATTTGTTTGTTAATTCAAGTGAGTGTTTTTTCACTTCTGGCAACAATCTATATGAATTCCTAAATATTTCATCTGTGGGGTTCTGTTTAATTTAAGAGAACAATTGCATTTTTGAAAATGTTTCTGTAAACATTTCGAACTATGAATTTTTATTTCAACAAATTTTGGTTGAT
This sequence comes from Leptinotarsa decemlineata, assembly GCF_000500325.1. Lineage (NCBI taxonomy): Eukaryota > Metazoa > Arthropoda > Insecta > Coleoptera > Chrysomelidae > Leptinotarsa > Leptinotarsa decemlineata. The sequence continues at coordinate 84,557 of NW_019289504.1, forward strand.
ATTTTTCACTACATGAAAATGTCACGAATTTAATTTTCGTGATATTGAGTGTGAAAAAGTCATAACTCAAGTTATGTTTCAAAATTGACATGCCAACTTCAGCCTTCGATATGGTCTCATCCCAGTTATCTCCATCCACTACAAATACAGTGTCATCTGCATATGAATATAGATCACCATCAAGATTTGTATTCAATAATGTAAATAAGAAAAAGGACAGGTCCTAAAACCGTACCTTTGGGAACACCATACTTTGTTATTTGTTGATTACTCTTATATTCATTTATTTTTACGAACTGTTTTCTGTTTCTTGAGTAACTTCGGAAAAGTTCAAGGCAAACAACTCTTATTCCTTATTGTGTTAGTTTGTCCAGGAGTTTAGAGTGAGATACGGTATCAAAAGTTTTCCTCATTTCCAAAAATATTTCAATCAGTTTTGTTTGTTAGTATTGAGACCATTACATATATTTTGAGTTACACTGAAAATTGCATCTCCTGAAACCAAATTGTTTAGTCGACAACAGTTTTTCATTTGCAAGAAAGGTAACTATTTTTTTTCTTATACACTCACCGTTTACGTCATATTCCTATAGATTATCTGATATTGGACAACTTAGTATTAACAATAATTACTGTCACTGTCAAATAAAAATCATATTTTCAGTAAATTTATTGTTCAACAGTCTGTGGGTTAGTAATCATTATAGTTATATCCGTGAATAAACAACCACTTGTTTTAATTGTAACCTGTCATTATCTGTCTCGTATCTCGTAAAAATCAAAAATGACTGATAACGATCAAGAAATTTTCACTACCCCACCATATCACCGAGCAAGCAAATTTTGCGATTGATAATTTGCTGCCAGCAAATCAAGAGAAAAATACGACTATAATTTCTGAAATATTATGAGTTGAAGAGAGAAGAAAAACATAATTTCGTTTCAAAAAACGTTCTTCTCGTCTATTTCGAAAACTTTAAAAACATCGTCATTATGTGCAATTTACTCCATGCTGAGAAGTACTCTGAAAAATGTGGGCATCCGAATTACGTGCCTCTCTCTCTAATAATTATAATCCGAATAAATCGTCGACGCTTACCACTGAAGAAATGAATCAATTCATTTGTTTTCGAAGGTGATACAACTCCGCTTTTTCCTTCTATTCATTTTCTATGAACTTTATGCAACAATTTTTGAAATACTGAGTCACAACAGAAACTTCAAAACTGAATTATTCAACCTCACCAGCCAAAAGCCAGTCATTCACTCGCCAGAGTAGCTCAGCGGTAACGCGTGTCAGGTCTGACTGACTGACTGAATGAGTTTATTATCTGAAGCAACAACATATTGTACCAGTGATATAGCTATAGTCATTCCCTAAGGAAAACAAGTGTAAATTTGAGCAGGTTCACTCTGGACCTTTCTGTACCTCAGGCCCACTTCACAAGGAAGGGGCAAAGGTCAGCGCCTTGTCTCTACCAGACCTCCATTATGTGTAAACTGAGCCTCACCCTTCAAAGCCCACTTCAGACCACCTCCACTTCTCCACTTTCACCTTCATACAGTCGACCAATCAGAAGCTACTGCGCGTACAGCGGGAAATTCAAATCAAGTAGATGAACAAGGCGGGTTTTGACTCACTTCAAGGTCATGCGTTGCTGGTAAGTGTTTCAGAGAGAAACTTCAGTGAGTGGAAGAGAGAAACTTGTGACGTCATCAACGCAGGATGGAATGAGTATCAGAGAGATTCAAAGAGCGTGGGCCCCCTTACTCTCGGCCCCCTTAGTTCTCCAATAAAAACGGTCGAAACGCTCGCAAAACGGTTGAAACGTATGCAAAACAACATATTTTGAAATGTCACTGTCGAATACTCAACTTACCATTGCCCCACGTTGAGTTCACAACTCGTGAACCCTTGAAACTTTTGGGTGTCATCTCCTCTTTCTCCTGAAGATGCTAACTTGTTTAACAAAGATACGACTTAGTGTCCTTCTAACATGTTGGATCGCATGCCTAAGTTTGAAATTGGCAACGCTACATTACCCCATAAACAACGATTTATTTTAAAACACCGAAACCACGCTAGCAACCTATAACTTCGATACCATCTTCATCTCTTTTTGCATCGATTACGTCACACGTGTCACCCATTCACACACACACACACACACACCTTTATATGAAATATTAATTGTTTTTCAAATCTAAGTATATTTTCCTATCTTCTACAAGGAAATGACGATTACAATTTCTCTAACATTGTACGAAAATGAAAAAATTCGATCAAGTATAATGAATGAGTCAATTTCAGTCCCGACAAAACAAACGCTATAGATACCAACCATTCGTAGTCATATCCAATATCTTACATTGATGTCGAGGTTAAAGAGAACGTCTACCACGCCGACGTCCTGAGTTCGATTCTCATAACAATAACCTTTTTTGATTAGGATCACACTTTTTGAACCTCTTCGATACTCATTCCATTCTGCATCGATTACGTCACACGTTTCTCTCTTCCACCCACTAAAGTTTCTCTCTGAAACACTTACCAGCGACGCACAACCTTGAAGTGGGCCGGAACCCGACTTGTTCATCTAATGGATTTGAATTTCTCGCTGTACGCGCGGTAGCTTTTTATTGGTCGACTGTATGACGGTGAAAGTGAAGAAGTGGAGAAGGTCTTAAGTGGGATTTGAAGGCTAAGGCTCAGCTTACACATAATGGACGTCTGACAGAGACAAGGCGCTGACCTTTGCCGCTTTCGTGTGAAGTGGGCCTGAGGTTCAAAAAGGTCCAGAATGAACCTGCTCAAATTTATACGTGTTTTTCCATAAGGAATGGCATAGAACTCCTATAGATATATTACTTGTACCATTCCCTTCTTCAGTCAGTCGTAGAAAAAGTATAGTACGCACCTCGAGGATAAGGCCAATTACGTCCACTCATGAATTATCGCACCCGGCTACCGCCTCATGCTTAACATTTTTCGCTCAACATTTTTCGCTACTCACTACTTATATACGTCTTAATCTATAGAAATGGGTATATAGGTACCTTTTTAGAGTTTTCTTTGTTTTGATACTGCTTCATATTGTATGGAGTACGGATTTTTACCATCACCTATGTTTCAGAATGAAAGAGATCGCCAGAATATATTGGATCTTTCTGCAGAATCATTTTAGAGAATCTCTTCAGGAAGACTTCTATCGTTTTCAGGTGAGTTCGTGACCAGTCTCACACGCTTTGATTTCATAATTCCCAAACCTTCTCATTCAGGCTAGTCCTTTTTGGAACAGTTGAATGGTTTAGCTTAGCAGCACTGACGAGACCTTCATGGGTCAAAACGGTGCTGTTTGCATCGAAAGCTGTAGGGGAAGACATAGAATAAGTCTCTTTCAACGGTCGATGTTTGAAATCTGTCAACCAGCTGTCGCACCCCTACGAACGACAACCCTCAAAATTCGAAACTTGTGCGAACTAAGGACTAACGAGGTCTTACCTTTTAGCGTGTGATTCCTAACACGGGTTGAACGATAGCAAGTGAAAATCGATCGTTCAGCCTGGGGTTTAAACCATCGACCAACACGGCATTCGATTTGAGTGAGTGAACAAAGTACCCACGTCGAACCGACTGGCTACCGTTGTTGAAGCTTAGCTTCCAAACAAGTCCAATTCTAGCATTCAGAACTCTCCAAATGAAAACTTCTTGAATAAATTTTACATTTTCATTAAATTTTCATCCTGAGACAATCCAAACTTTACCCAGTCCCCCAGTTTCAAACTATTTATTTTTCAGTCGAAAGTTGTTCCATTAAGACTGTGCCCCATATATCAGTCTCACGGTGTGCCAACTTATTGCGGTTTGCTCCCACTCTCTCGATACATTTGGAGCGTGTAGTTTGTGGGATTTGCAACTTTGTTAATGCCATGTGAACGGCGAGCGTCATACGTCACATATTCGTTTCGGCGAAACTTGCAGATCTCGATAGTTTTCATGTTCAGACCGACACATTGGATTAATTCTATCGCAACTCTCATGTGGTTGGAACCTAAATACTTTGTCAAGTTGGGAGAAAATTCATGGTGTAAAAGATATATCATTGATTGAAGTGAAGCTTGGGGATATATAGAGTAAAGGGTTGGGATAGGTTAGGTCAACAGTGAGTGGGTCCTTTCGACCCTCCACCGCCACCCGCAAAGATTTATTGTGGCTCACACCCATCCACACTCGGCCAGATAAACCCAACTTCTTAACGGAGAGTAAAAGGTAATCAAATAATGTGAATTTTCACGACCACAGATAACTGTGTGAAAGCTATCTTCTATTGAAATTCTCCCGAGAATATGTATTTATTGTCGCCAAGCTCAAACAATATCTTTAACAGTTTTCTAAAGACAAAAGTGAAATCATTAAAATGGCTTGAATCTTTCTATACGTTAGTTTTCAGTTGGTGANCTCTCGATAACCGAGTGTTTGTAGAAGCCCTTACAAAATATCAATGAAAACTATAATGTTTTACTGAACGATGCAAATTTCCTACCTATAGCTGTTTTATAAACACATTAAAAATATTTCTGAGAGAAATACAGTTTTATAATTTGTTTCTCCAAAACGTTCTCGTAACTATTATAAAATATAAAATGGCTTGTTACTTGGTCGATGTCCTGCTCCACCCACTACTTTCCTCCGCAGAACTCTCGATAACCGAGTGTTTGTAGAAGGCCTTACAAAATATCAATGAAAACTATAATGTTTTACTGAACGATGCAAATTTCCTACCTATAGCTGTTTTATAAACACATTAAAAATATTTCTGAAAAAAATACAGTTTTATAATTCGTTTCTCCAAAACGTTCTCGAAACTATTATAAAATATAAAATGGCTCGTTGGTCGATGTCCGGCCTCTCCCACTATATTTTTTCGCATACCTCTTGCTTGCTTGCTGTTTGTAGAAGGCCTACAAAATATTGAGTAAGACTATAGATGTTTTATGGAACGATGCAAATTTCCTACCTATAGCTGTTTTATAAACACATTAAAAATATTTCTGAGAAAAATTCAGTTTTATAATTTGTTCCTCCGAAACGTTTTCGTAACTATTATAAAATTGCTAGTTGGTCGATTTTCTGTCTCACCCACTATATTCCTCCACAGACCTCTCGCTTACCGAGTATTTGTGAAAAACCTTACAATATATCAGTAATGACTATAATGTTTTATAAAATGATGCATATTTCCAACCTATAGCTGTTTTATAAATACAATGAAAATATTACTGGGAGAAATAGAGTTTCATAATTTGTTTTTCCAAAACGTTTTCACAACTATTGTAAAATGTAAAATTGGTAGCTGGGCTATATCCTGCCTCACTCACCATATTCCTCCGCAAACCTCTTGCTAACCGACTACCGCCTTTTTGGTAACTTCCTCACCGGTAAAACCTTCGTTCAACATGACCAGGCGAAAAACGGCCTTCGTCGATTTCATCAAATCCCGAGTACCCAATTTTTATGCCGACGAAATTGATCGAATGACACCTATTTCGATCCAATTGAATAAGTGTTCACTGAGACTTACAGTTCGAAGTAGACTAGTAAATATGGACTATACTTCTGAAACAACCTAATATCATTTTATCAAACTCATATTCTGGAAGGAATCATCCCATAGAACAAAATAATTCATTCAAAGAAACTCGAAATGGAAGGAAGCGTACTGTGTCAAGGGTTGAATAAAAACCAATTTCTCATATTATCAGGATTCTCTACAAAAACACCCAAGGCAATCCACCTTCGCATGTTTCGTGTCAGTTCAGAGAATTTTTGACATGATGCGTGGGATTGCTGTCAGTGTTTCGTCTTTTTTGAATTATATTCTCCGCTTTATGGTGAAGCGCCTTTTTCTCATCCCAAATTTGATTTGCGTTAGCAAGAACAAGTTTTTGTTATTTGACACGTTCTATGGTAAGTGTATTTCATGGAAATTCAATAATTTTTCTGAATGAATTTTCACCACGTATGATTGAGAAATGATTTAATTTCCGATCGTTACTTCTTTCATGAACGTGAGACGTTTCTGTTGAAGGTTACTAGAAACGTCATTCTGCTCATGATGAAGTGTTGAATATTTCTAAAAAACTGAAAAAGGTCACAAGTCCAAATGATAGAAAACATATGATAATGAATACACCACGTATTGTTGAACAATATTTATGTTACTCATACAACAAGTTGGGAATACCAGTATACAAAAGAGGAACTCACAACTCTATAATTACAAATCTGCATTCAGTATCAGATTTTGTTAACCGAAAGAAGTTTTGAGGGGAAACATCAGAATATCCAATATTTTTTAGGTAAAGTAATTAATTTATAAGCAAAGGTTATCATTGTTGAATGAAAAATTCACCCTGATAGTTACAAAAACATCAAGAACTCGGTTCATTCCAATATTGCATACCTCAACCCAACAAATTCGTATACCGCTATTGATTTCCACCTATTCCGTGACAAAAATCCATTAATAACATTCTACTGGCTCAATCATTTTGATGTATTATTAATACCACAGATGCGAGACGATAATACTTTGTACTCGAACTTAATTTGGCAAAATGAAAAAAGTACAAGTTTGTTATCAGCATCAAATTATGAAAAAATGGCCCTAGGAGTTTTCATGGAAAAAAGTTGTGTTGCGAAACATTTGGAGATGAGTATTTCACTCAATTTTGACAAAACAAAATGTCCAGTTCATTTTTCCATTTATACAAAGTGAAATGGAAGTAGATGAACACCCTTGGAGGTGACGTCGAATTGTGTCTGCAGTCACACAACAAACACAATTGCTAGGGAAGGAAGCACTAATCTATCTAATCTATCTAGTAGACAAGAAGTTACATTGGAAATAAATTTTAGGGGTTGCGTTTTCCACCCCTTAAAACCATGGGGTAAACCAAATAAATTTCTGACTAAGTGTATTTTTGGTAGTACAAAACGTCAGGTTAATATCAATATTGTAACTTTTCTAGTGCTTGTGAAAAAAATAAAAATTTTATGTATTCCCTTCAGGAGGCTGAATCTTAACAAGGGATGCTCCAATGGAGTTTCTTTAAATGAAAGATCCTATCTTTTGTTCGATGAGAAATCACCTCCTCAAATGTTTTACACTTATTCAGTTACACCCTGTATATGATTAGACAATGGAAGCCCGAACTAATGAAATTCATCATGAAACATTCCTCCAAACAATCCTCATTCTTCATTGAAGTTTTCATGTTCGAATGTGCAAAAATATTGCATTAGGAAACCTATGAACCAAGCGATTCCTTTTTTTTCCACCTAGAGTGATTTTCACGTAGTTTATTGGTCATTGCGTAGGTAGAAGGTCATATAATTCGAATTTTCATTATATAAACCACTAATCAGATTGCAAAACGCTTGAGGAAGTTTTTGTATAGTGGATCACGTGTTGCAATATTGTGAACTGTTCAGTGAAACTATCACAATATAGTGTGACTTCAATAGATTTTTACTGAACAGTTCACAAAAACCTGTTTCATTACTCAGGTGTGTTCAAAACACTCCTAAAAATACTCTAACTGTGAAGTTACTGCGAGATATAAACTTTTGAGGTGCCCAATTAGTTAGTAACTTATTGTATTTTGACTAAAAATGAATGGGTGATCTTGATCAATAATTTTTCACATTGTGAAAAACATCAAGAAAAAACGATTCCTCCACAAAAACAATTCCTTCCAGATTAGATGATCTTTTTTGTACTCATATATTAGGATTTCCTCCTATAGAGAATACTGGTTGTACACATGATTAATCGCTCATACAGTTTTAATTCTTCACGTCCTCAGAATTTTGAAAAATCCTACAGCTTCGAACATTTACGTTACAACAGTAAATGGATACAAAAGTGATTCCAGCTCAATAAATAATACGATTATGCTTATCCTCCACGTTTTAGAAAGTTTCAGCAACTGCTGGAAATCGCTTTTGATCACGAATCATTCATTAATTATATTTAACTTCGCCGTTGTTCGATGTGCCAATAGCAATTACGTTAGCTCAAAGCTTCTGCAAAGCTCGGATCAACGACCTCAACTGGAAAAATACTCGGAATTTGTCAACGCAGTGCTGGCGTATGAATGATGTGACAACGTAAACTGTGGATACACATTGTTTTCACTATGGCTCATTTTCAATCGAAGGGTTAGTAACTTGCATTTCAATACGGGTAGACGGAACATTTCATTTTTCCACTTTTCATTCAATACTGTTTGCGAAACAATCTGATCACAAAAAAACCCATTTTGCCAATTTTGAATTGTAGATTGAAAGCATACTAATTATTTGAAATTTCTACATTCTATTTTCACAGATCTGAGATTTTCCTAAGCAGTCTACAGTAGTACTACACATAAATCATAATCAGAAAGCCGCCACCTATTCAAAGTTCATATTACTAATTTTGGTTATTTTTGTTCATGTTACGGTGAGGTATGCAAATAGATGTCATCTAGTAGGGTAAGCAGGGGTAATGACGTTCACTTAAGGAAAACATGGTTTATTTTTCAAATTATTTAATATAAATCAAAATTGAGAAAAGTATCAAAGTCTTCAACTATCGAGTAACATACAATTCAACAACAAAAGTATAAATCTATGACTTACTACTAGTAGGAAAACATAAAAAAAACATGTTTGAGCGTCATTCCCCCGGACTTTGGGTAATGCCGCTCAGGGGACGGGGTAACAACGCTCACACATTTTTTCGAGGAATATAATTGGTAAGACACATTTCAATTAAACAAATATTTATGAGATCAACCTTATACAATAAAAGTTAAGTCTACAATCACAAACTAGTATCAATTACCCTCAATTACCCTCATTATTAGTATATTTCAATTCAACAAATATAGTAAACTCTTGAAAATTGAATAAACTCCAATTATTATAACATAGTATGGAATAATGATGGAAATTAAAGGTAAAACAAATTAGTGAACACATAAATCACATATATATCCATCCGGCGAATCCCACCCTGAACATATAGCGTGAGCCCACATCGCATAGTTGGTGCAGCGATACCACAGCCCGTTATTTCTTCCAAATTCTTCGCAGATATTACATTTGTTATAATTTTCGTCGTCCACATGCATTTCGTCATCACTGTCATCATCGCAAAGCTGTTCTTCATCTTCAGTCTCTGAAGAACTTTCTTGTAAAATTTAGTTTTGTTCAGTGAAAATATTTGGGTTCAATGGGAAAATTCCTGTAGCTCGAAATCCAGATTCTGCTTTACTAATATTAGCAACTTGTGCGTAAGCTTTATTGAAAAGACCTGCAACGTCGTATGGGGTGATTTTAGACATTAAATGCGTCTTTATGTGCCTGTTGCATTCATTGCGATAAGCAGCTTTCAACGGCCCATAAACAGACACATCCAGCGGCTGCGTTCTGTGGGTACTGTGTGGTGGAATGGAGAGCATGGTGAAGTGGTTTTCCTTGCAAAAATCAAAAGCTTGAAGGGAAATGTGACTGGTGTGATTGTCTAGAATTACCAACACAGGTGATTCTTGGGTAGGCTTAGCGAATACAGCAAAATGTTTGAGCCAAGTGACAAATAGGTCTTCGTTAATCCAGCCATTTTTAGAGTTGGTGTATAGTGCACCAACTGGTCCATCTTTTTTTGATAAAGGCGTCATTCTCCGTCTGGAAAAAATAAACATTGACGGTGTAAAGTTACCAGCTGCACTCATAGCACACATAACCGTAATGTTGCTTCCTCGTTCATCGCTTGTAACTGATCTTACCCGTCTTTATCCTTTTTCGGCTAGCACTTCTCCCGAGTCTGTTACCGTGGTGATACCAGTTTCGTCACAATTGTATATATTGTTGGGAATAAATTTATATTTTTCCATTAAGTCACTAAGTTCATCATAAAAATGTGTTATTTCTCCTCTGCTAAAAGCAGAAATTCTATTTTAGCTTGTTGCTTCAGCTTTGCATACGGTATCTGAAGGATTGCGTCTCATAAAGGCGTGTACCCAATCCAATCCTGCTGTTTTACTGTTTTGATCGAACTTGTTTTTGATATTGTTGAGCTCAGCATATTTATAAACAAGTTTACGCATATCTGTGACTGTGACGCCATAGTATAGTGAACCCAACAGCTTAACTGGTTCTGCAATTTAATTTTCTTGTTGTTGGGTAAAAATGGGCTTGCGACCTAGCTTTGGGTTGCTTTTTAGTCGATCTCTCAAAGTAGTAAATGGTATGTTAAATTATTCTGCCGCTTTTCTTTTGGACGAATCTCCTTCAATCGCAGTTTTAGCTGCTTTGAGGTCTGCTTCCGTCCAAGCCGCTTTAGCGGTCGTCCTTTGACGATTTCTTGGCATATCTGCAACAGTAAAAAAATAAGTTACCAAGGGGTAATGGCGCTCAGGTGAGCGCCACCACTATTATAATATTCATGCAGTCATTGTTCACTGTGGTTCCGGCGTTGAATTTGGCCATTATTACGCCTTGATAAAAGACGAAACGGAAAGGTTCGTGTCACAAAGTGTTCTGGCGATGCATTGAATTTATTGGAAGCCTCTGGACACACCCTACATTTTGTTTCATAAGAGAGAGGACATTGTTAGATCAAGATCTTCAGATGATGTGGTGCTGCAGGTTTTTCCGGGTTTTCCTGCAACTGAAAAAGCAAATGCGCCACTGGAATCAATGAAGTCGCCCCAGAGCGCCAAATAATTTTTATTGTCGTTTTCATTTTATTTGAATAAATTTGCAAAATATAGCAATTTCAAGGTGGCAATCACTTTTGAAGTTTTTGCCATTCATGTAAATGAATCCAAGCATCCTATTTGCATCAGCAGTCATATTCCTTATATGTGTTGTAAGTGTTAATTTACTGTCGTATGTTATACCAAGATCTTTTATCTCGTGTACGCGGTTGATTGTAGTATTGTTGAGTTAATAATCATACATTGAAGTTCGCTTTTTTGTTGTAAATGATATGATTTTACATTTGGATACGTTCAGTTGTAGACGATTATTATTACACCAAAGTTTGATTAAATTTAGTTCATTTTGTACACGTTAGCAGTCAGTAAAAAAGGTCCAAGATTAGAACCTTGTGGTACCCAGATGTAACTACGTACTGAGCCGATTTGAAAGATTCATATTCAAAGAATTGTTTTCTGTTAACTAGATATGATTCAATTAAAGTAAGCAGTTGGTTAGAGAGTTCCAATTTTGTCATATTGCTGAGAAGAACATATTGGTATATTTGATCGAAGGTTTTCTGAAAGTCTAAATAAACAACATCGACTTGTTTTTGTTTCTGCAGTTACGTACAATTCATAGCAGTCGCAGTTAATACAGTACCATGTTGTTTTCGTTTTCTTTGAGATGGCTTGGAAGAATAGTTGGTGTTGTTGCTATAGAATCAAAGGATACCGTGGTTCTTTGCTCATCAACAAGTTTTTTGTTACAAGGACCTGCTGAAACAGATTCAGAGCATTAGTCCTTATTTGATGGTCCTGGTAATGGAGATGCATGTCCCGAAATTATTGCCATATCGACAGATTGAACACCTTCAAAATTCTGAACTTTTGGGTCTTAGTTTCCAGCAATTTTTTCCGATCCTTGTGACATCAATGACGCTGCCAGAGCGCTAATTAATTTTTATTGTCGTTTTCATTTTATTCGAATGAATTTGCAAAATATACCAATTTCAAGGTGGCAATCACTTTTGAAGTTTTTGCCATTCATGTAAATGAATCCAAGCATCCTATTTGCATCAGCAGTCATATTCCTTATATGTGTTGTAAGTGTTAATTTACTCTCGTATGTTATACCAAGATCTTTTATCTCGTGTACGTGGTTGATAGTAGTATTTTTGAGTTGATAATCATACATTTAAGTTCGCTTTTTTGTTGTAAATGATATGATTTTACATTTGGATACGTTCAGTTGTAGACGATTATTATTACACCAAAGTTTGATTACATCTAGTTCATTTTGTACACGTTGGCAGGCAGTAAAAAAGGTCCAAGATTAGAACTTTGTGGTACCCAGATGTAACTACGTACTGAGCCGATTTGAAAGATTCATATTCAAAGAATTGTTTTCTGTTAACTAGATATGATTCAATCAGAGTAAGCAGTTGGTTAGAGAGTTCCAATTTTGTCAATTTGCTGAGAAGAACATATTGGTATAACGTCTAACTGTCACAAAACATGTAATCACCAAAACTACTCACAAACGTCAAATTCATTTCCAAAGCATTCTTGTGGAAAATGCAAAATATTCGTAATAACTTCAACTTGCATCGATTACCAAATAATCGACTTGAAGTTTTCAAGTCCAAATATTTAGAAAACGGTTGCTTTCAGCGACTAGTAACAAGAGTAGCTTATTCACGTAGATATGATAGAGGAATTGATTTTTTTACTGAAGAATGTGCTAGAAGTACGCCCAAAAAAGTTATGAATCTTCAAAAAAGAAAAAGACGTGTAGGTGGCGCCCCCTACGAGTAAGAGCAATAAGAACATCAGGTTCGAATTCGACACCTCAAAAACCTCCTATTACCAAGTTCAGTATTTCAGTATTGGACAATTCATATTAGAATATTGTGAGGAATCACCTCCTGAAGTTTGTCAAAGTACTTTTGAATCACCCTGTATACATAGACTCTTCACTCCACACCAAATTTTTCAAGATTTTTGTTTGTAGAGGTGTAAAAGCACTGCAGGAAGTTTCCCAAAATTACTCCAAATCAATGATAAGAAAACTAATTGAAGAATGAATACGATAAAAACAGAGAAGTTATCTCAGAAATGGAAAATATTAACACCAATCACATGTGACTCTGACAATTATGTCGAATGAATACAGTTGCCAACATAGGAAAAATACATGTGCCCAAATGAAATACCCATGTGATATGGCCTATCAACATTAATTAGGTCTGGCTACCAACCTGGTTATTTAATCCAACCAATGAGAACGGGACATGCTCACCACCAATGGAACTGAAGACCTAAACCAATGATGTAGTATGTGTTTTGAGGACAACAAGAACATTTTTTCCGTTGTCTCATTGTGTTTGATAATGGGTACCGCAGTCGTAGAGGTCACCTGAAGGTCACAGTATACCCAATAATCAGCTTTGACAAAGTTGCAAAGCCCAGTTCCAAGTATAAGTACCATTTGCAGGAATCAACAGTTCTCGTTTCAGTTTGTGAATAAAAAAAAAAAGGTTTTTTCGCAAAGCCACCTGTTGTGGGATTCTCGATTGTTTCCTTGGAATGAGAATATAATTTGAGAATCTACTTATAAACCACGTTAAACTCATCTATCTGATGATCCCAAAAATCATGCATAACAGAATAATATGAAAATATGAAACATTTGTCTAAGTTTAAATATATTCAAATTATCTGCATAAAGTAAGAAGGTGCAGTTGACTTTCGAAACGATATCGTTGATGACTTTTGAAAAAGGGAAAGGGGCCCAAATTTGATTCTTGTGGTATTCTAGGTTCGATCTGAAAGCGAACGGCCACTATAGGTTGATACTGAGACATTTTCAGAAAATACGAGGTGAAAAGTATTATTATGTTATAACTATAACCTACATTTTTCAATAATGTAACAAATATTAAATACATTCATGAATGAAAAGTGTAAGGTTAAGGAAACTCTCAACACAATAGAATTGGTTGTGAATGGAAAGGATAAGTGTAGAGCATTGATCATGAATCCACAACCAACGAAACTGTATTTATTCTCTTATTAAATTACACAAAACCAATTTCCCGATTAGACCAGTGGTGTCGTTTGTAACGGCACCTACCGTAAAAATTTCAGAAATCTTGATTAAATTGATTTAAACGTATACCAATTTCAAGCCAATTAGTGGATACTATTGAAAACGTAATTCTTTCGCAAAATTAATATCATTTGATGTCCAAAATTTATTTCCCAGTATTCCGCCAATTGAAACAATTGAACTAGTTGAGTGTCTCTTAGACAAAAACCACGTGAATCCACTGATAAAACAGGAAATTGTAGATTTACTCACCATTTATCTAACTCAAAATTATTTCCAGTTTGACGGAAAATTCTATTCATGCAATGAAGGACTAATAATGGAACCCTTTCAGTCCTTGCTGGCGGAAATTTTCATGGATAGCATAGAGTATGAAATCCATAATAATCAGTTAGCTAACAGTTTTTTGTACTGGTACAGATATGTAGATGATATCTTAGTATGTTTTACTGGTACGGATAGGCAATTAGGCAAGTTCATTGAATATGCCAATTCCATCCACCCGTCAATAAAATTCACCACTGAGAGGGAGGTAAATAATTCAATAAATTACCTTGACTTAAACATTACGAAAAATAACAATAAACATGAATTTGCAATTTTCCACAAACTATCGTACACAGACATTATCATACATAATTCCTCCACACAAAAAGCATAAAGTTGCTGCATTCAATAATATGCTTCACAGATTATTGAATATTTCACTGTCCGATAGGGAGTTCCAGAAAGAGCTGAATTTGATCAAACAAATCGCGGTTAATAACGGTTACAAAGTAGATATTATAAACGCCATTCTTACCAAAAAACTTCAAAAGCAAGCCGTGGACTTGGTCTACCCATATTCAAGATGCGATAACGTCAGTTATAGAACATTGGCATATTTGGGTGAACCAACCAGGAATATTGCCCGTTTTTTGAAGAAAGAAGGCGTAAATGTAGCTTACAGAACGAATAATAATCTGAATAGACTTATTAAAAACAATGAAGACAAAACTTCGTTGTTGGATAGATCAGGAGTATATAAGCTGACTTGTGGCTCTTGTCCAAAACTGTATATTGGCCAAACTGGAAGAACATTTTCCCAAAGAATTAAAGAGAATGATCAATTAGAATTGAATAACTTTCCGTTACTGAATACTTTTTCAAATGTGGAAAATGGAACATGAGCTCAGGTAATTAAATTCATTACAAACATAGGTAAAAAATCAGGTACTTGAAATTGAAGTACCTCAAATTGTAGAATAAGGTATATATAGCATTCAATGTGTAGAATTAGTTATTGAGACCCACCCGTTGAAGCCATTGTATGTCGAAACACGTGTTGCGTTTTTGTAAAACTATCTAGTGAAAATCACAAAATAAAGTGTTTTTAGAATACGTCAGTTATGGATTTTCATCAAGTAACGGCCAATTCCATCATATAGTTTCAAAAAGGTTTTCATCCACAAATATATTTGATTATTTTGACTCTTTTCAGTATAGCCAATGAAAGCTTCCATATATAAAAACATGCCCAAAACATAACTTTCACAAGATTGTTTGCAAATATGAATTTACTTTCAATTTGTCTAGTGCCATAGGAACTAAGTTACCAAAAGTTATGAGACAGTTCGAAAAATTCAATAAATTCTCTCGACCTCTTTTAGTTTTTGATAGATAGTTGCTTTCACGATCTACACGTGATATTCCGTGCTATTTTCAGTGTTTCATATAAAAACTGTCTAAACACTGTCCATCAAACAAACAAAGTGAACCAAATAATGATAGATGCGTGATCACCACGCACATTTGAATCATAAAATTTACCCTAAACTCACCTTCTTATTGTCCCTGAATTTGAGCCACCCGGAAATGACGGTTTGGTCAGGGGATCCTGGAGTTTCCGTAAACAACTGGTCACCTTCCCCGTCGGAATCCGTGAGGTCGTCCCCGTGGTGACTCCTGATGCTCCTCGCCGGAGAGCTACAGCATGAATCGTTCAGCCTTCTCGTGAAAAGTGGCGAGTTATAGGCGCTTTCGGACATTGTTTGGCACTTTTTATTGAGTTTTTATGAGTTGTGAGATCGAGGACAGTAATTCGTTGTTTGGAGAATGTTAGTGTGTTGGCGAGTGTTAATGTGTCACATTTCTGAAACAAAAGAAAAAAAAATTGTAGAAATGGTGAAATCAGGAACAAAGCAACTATAAAACATCTAATGAATCGCAGTGGAATCAAGAGTCCCTCAGGGTAGCGTCCTAGGCCCACTGATATTTTTGTTATCAATAAATGATCTTCCCGAACATGTGAAAGATAGAAAGGTTTACATGTTTGCAGATGATTCCTCAATTGTGATATCTGGTCCTAACAGAGGTGAACTAGTAGCTAAAACAAAAATCGTATTGAATCAATTCGACCAGTGGTGTCTGAAGAACATCATAATAATAAACTACTCGAAGACTTGTTATTCAATTCCACATATCGACTTCGGAAAGAGCCATCGGTGAAAACCTTAACATAAACAGTTCATCAATCACATTTTAAAGTAGCTCCAAGTTTTTCGACGGAAACCTCAAATGGGACGAATGCATTAGGTCACTATGTTCCACCTTGAATAAGCACTTGCGTTGAGAAATTTGAAGAGCTGTTTCAATGAAGAAGATCTCATGAGCGTTTACTATGCATTGGTATATGCCTCTATTAGTCATAATATAGTGTATAGTCCCGCTACTGGTAGCAGCAGAGTCTTTATAGCACAGAAAAGAGTCATATGATTGATATTCCACTTGAGTTTTTCAAAATTTTGCAGATATGTTTTCAAAGAAAAGAGAATATTAACATTCACGACTATCTATTTGTATAAATTATCAATATTTACCTACATTCATAAAAACCATTTTATTCAAAAAGCGAATGTCCACCGCTACCCAACCCGTGAACTTCTCGACTTATAAAAAATTACCAAAATATGCTGCGGAAAACTTTTTCAACATGCTACATGATGACTTGAAGAATCAGCCGAACCTGTTCAGAGTCAAAACAAAATTGGAATGTTATCTGTTATCTAGAGCATTTTATAGTATTTCAGAATTCATTTCGGACTGTCAATGAACAGTGTATTGTTTACTACTTACTTTCAGTATTGCTTGGTTTGAGAATGTTTTTAAGTGTTTTTATTGTTTTATTATTTCGACATTGTTTTGTTTTTGACCCATCAAGCCGATGTAAATTGGTGAATGATCAATAAATGTCTATCTATCTATCTATTTATGATATATGATAATAATAATGATGAGCACAATATTGAATTGTGTGATGAAGTTTATTCATCTTTTTACTGAATACTTCCAGCAGGTCAGGAAACTATTGAGAGGTATCATATAATTACCCTTCCAGAAATCAAAATCGAACTAAATCTAATTTTGAATGATATTGAGTACTTTTTGTCAAAGTTCTCGTAAGGATTCGCAATCTAAATTATATAGTCGTTCTTCCGAGCCCGTTGAGTGACACTATATTATTCTAGTCTCTAAAAACGGAAATGTTCTGCGTGTTTCCTGGAACGAGTATCAATATCTCACTTAATCTGACCGATACACACAGTCCTCATCGCTTATTTCATATGCACCCGACTTTTCATTTTCCAACATTTTGTTTTCAGGATTCTATGTCTGAAATAAGCAAGTTATACTGGTGGCTACTTCCAGGTTCTACTGTTTAGAAATGTACTCCCATACATTAGTGTATCTTAGTTCATACGGAAGGTCAATAGCTTTGAATCGATGACTTTTTGGAAAGTCAATTTTTATGAAGATTCTTTCTGGTACTTGCGTTTCCTTTTCAACTCATCTACTGTATTTGAAGAATACACGATGCTTCTATTCTCCTCAATATCTTAGCTCTCCTAGCACAAGGAGAACATAACAAGCCTATGTACAGAAGCGTTTTGTCCTACCATTTTGCCTTTTTGGACAATGGTGTGAGTAATCAGGAATATATCTGAAACTAGTGTTTTATGAACATAAACTTTTTGACTCTGGTTACTTCTATCATCTGAAAAATCTAAAACCCTCAGACCTCCCTTGTTTTGAATTTACGTATCGGATCCAAGTCCGTGAAAATCTAACTCTTCTTCTGCATCCATTTCAAATTCACACATGAACAGATCAGCTATGAAAGGGAAGATTATGTTTCCTATTACCATGCCTTCATGTTGTCTGTAGAAACATTTGTTGAACTGAAAGCAATTCTGTTCCATACACTTTTGTTAAATGTATACAGTCTTTGATCACTTCACAACTGAGACCTCTGACTCTCAGAAGATGTCTATAATATTCAATAATTTTTGGTATAGGGACACTTGGAAACAACAAAGGCACATCCCTATCTTCTCACTGAATTCATGTGAATCAAACTCAATTTTGATATCTACGGAGATTCAAATGTATCTTTTGATGCTACCAGCTGATTTTCAGCCTTTCCCGTTTCAGTAAATGTTCACATACCTATTATCATTATTATTATTATCAATATTGTAATATCCAATCACTAGTATTTTTCTTTCGTGTAATTCATGATTTATATAAGAGTAACTGTTTTGAAATGGCTTTTTCTTTCAGTTTTGTGTCTGGAAGGTACTTCTTTACATGATCTACACATGTTTGTGAAGAGTTCATTTTAAAATTAATTGCTTTCTTTTTTTCTTTGGAAGACTCACACATGAAGAAAAGATGAAGAGAGAAGACAGCCATAACTTTTCTTTCCTAAAAATCAATCTTCTTCAAAAGTATATCCATTTTATGTCAAATTTACGGAGTATTTGCAAGAAACAATTTTTTTTCGATTCAACTGAATTCTATATAAATTGAATACTATTTGTAAGCGTAATTCGGCTGCAATCGTAAATTACGGATAAATTGACACCTCAATCATAATTTCCAATGAAGGCAATTGGAATGATTATATGAAATAGCGCTTGGGAACTGATGAAAATATTTCTAATTTTCTTCTCTTTTGATGAATGTTATAATATCGTTTGTTTCCTGTTGTTCATTATACAGGCACATTGTTTTCTGAAGTTTATTTCTACTCTGTCTTGTTTTTCTGTTCCTTATGACTGATTGTCTTGCGTATCCATGAAATAGTTTCACTGTGTAGAATAACAAAGAATTTGAAAAGTAACCTCACACAACCAAAATTTATGGAAATGAAATTTTCATCCTCCAAAGTGGAGTTAGCGATGACAGAAAACAATATTTTCCAGTTTCAATATTGCGAACCTGGAAATTAAACCAAGAGTTGACAACTCAAAATATTTTAAATATTCAGAGTTTAGAATGAATTCGCCAAAATGCAAATCGTCGCAGGTTTTATATATACTGTGAAGATTAACCGTGCAATAATACAGACAGAAGTTATCTCGAAGAGGGAATATATAATTTCATACCTATTAATATACCGTTTTAATGACACCCCTTGGGAGGGGATTTTTGTTCGGAATTTGCATTTGCAAAGAAGTTACGGCAATACGGTAAAAGGTGCGAGAAATTTGATCTTTTCAACCAGTTGGGGAAGAAAATGTTATTTGTCTCTATAATTGTCTTACGGGGTATTCCGTTTTCCATTCCATATTTGACTAATTTCATTGTTCTCAAACTGAATGACTCTGCGGTAACATAGCTACAAAATCAAACAAGCTCTTACTACATTTAACAAGCTGCACCATATTTTATTTGAAGCACCACGACTATACAGCGTGGAAACGATATAATAATAATATTAATACTTCTATTATATACCATTTCTACAAATAAATCATCATATTTCATGAAATGTATCTAATATAATGAAAAAGAAAGTAATACAAATCATGAGCATTTCACAAGTGTTGTTCGTGATGAAGAATTACAAGAACGAGGTTCTAACGATGAACGAGAACGATAATATTTCCTACATATTCACCAAACTCAAACAATTGTTCATGCAGTTGCAGTGGCACGGGAAATACAGTCCACATATTGTTATATTGTAACTCAGTATAATTGTGGTGTATCAAAAAAGGCGAACGTTTAGCCCACAATTGCGGCTGGCTTCTTTCAAAGGCAAACTTTACTTTCTTGATCGTTCTTTCAATCAGACGAATTGAAAAAACTGAGTATTGCTAAGAAAATCTTGCTAACTCAATAATAAATCGGTTGTGAATTGCATCTTTTCATTACATCACTGATAGAGAATCAGAAATTATGGGGGCGAAAATGTTGTTTCAGATTTGAAGTCCACTCATTAAAATCTTAGTACATCGCTTCCAAACCTCATTCAAAGGAGAGCACTCTCCATGTTATTGGATAAACAGCTTCAAAGCCGTTAAGGCACTTCAGATTAGTTAGTAACGATGTATTCATCCCAACGGTTTCGGTCCGTTAATATGAAATTAATCCTCCCATATTGAATAAAAATGAAGTTTCCTCGGAAGTTTCGGTTCCGAACTTTGAAATATCTCTAAAACTATTAAATGTACAAAACATATACTCGTTTCGTGAAGTGGAAGATGGATATTCATTTCTTTTTTGATATCAACGGCATCAACAGCTTCGGTCATCAGCCTCGTGTCCGGGTAAGCAATGTTGATAACTCAACGAGCCACCTGGGGAGAATCATGGTTTTATACAGTCGGCCGGTCATGTAAACGTTCCAGAATCATCCCATCTTGAAGAATTATAAATGGAGAAAAGAGAAAGTGGTAAACGTTTTTTTGAGTCAACTTCAAACTGTAATATATCAGTTGACACTTCTTCAATTCAATCGAAATGAGCGCCATTTTATTCAGTTTCACACGTTCCACAAGTAGATCAATTCCGTCAGCATGAAATTTGTGTGCTCTGGATTCGACAAAGTCGATGAAGGCCGTTTATGTCTGGTCCTAATTGGCGAAGGTTCTACCGGTGATAAAGTTATCGAAGTGCTTGAAATAGTGGTAGCCGATAGGCGAGAGGTCTGAGGAGTATGGTGGTTGAGGCAGAATTTTTTCAAAATAGCTTATTAAATCTGGCCCATAAGGAGTTTCTCCCTGATTGAAGAAGATAATATCAGGATTTAAACTTGTTTTTGTGAATAATTTTCAACATGGAGCAGGATCTTTCTAATAAACTCGAAAACTATGAGAGATACGAAGATGGTCAAATTCAATCAAAGTTGCGCATTTACCTGACTAACAACATGCCATTGAGAAAGTTCAGAAATTCTGAGTATATCCGAAGATATCCAGAAAAAACAGAAATTTCGGTTCATGGTTTTTATTTTTTTCTGGCTTTATTTTCCGAAGAACATTGTGTCCTTTTCGATAAAAATTAATAATTTGCAGATAAACATGAGCCCGGGGAAAGCTACCCGTCAAATTTCCTGTTCTCATGGAAAATGTAATTTGGCAGATGAAAGCACTTTCACAAATTTTGTGATATTCAACCGAAACAACGAACACATTTTGAGCATGAACAACCCCAGGCAGTTCCAAGAAATTCGACCTCGAGTGCGATTTAGTATTAACGTATGGGCAGGAATTTACAAAGATAGAATTTTGGGTCCTCATTTATTTGACGAAATTCTGAATAGAAAAACCTATCACCAGCTTTTAATGTCGATTCTTGAAGACTTTTTTGATGATCTATCTTTTAATAACTATAACATCTGGTTTCAACATGATGATGCATCACCGAATACTACCAGACGATTATCTAATTACCTGACTGAAAGGTTTGGTGATGAATGAATAGAGAATAATGGGCCGGTGAGGTGGCCAGCAAGGTCTCCAGACTTGAGTGTTATGGAAATATTCTTATGAGATACACTGGAAAATAGAGTTTATGGTCGGAGGAAATACCCAAATATTGAGGACCTTCAACACAGCATTGTTAGAGAGTTCGGAAGATTGAGGAGGAGGGAAATGAATCGTGCAGTGATCATATATATGAAGAAGAAGGGCACACATGTGTTATCATGAACAAGGCCAGCATTTTGAGCATTTGCTGTGATTTATTTTTGTCTTTACATTTTAGTTAACTACTATTTATGATGCACTGTTTGGAACCTTTGGTGTAGTAATGAATATTACTGGAGTTTTTTCCCCAACACCAAATCGATATTTTCAACACCTCGACACGTGTTTCGATCACCAAGTGATCATCTTCAAAGAGGCAGATTAAAACTAGAAACTAATGCGAGCTAATCCTATTTATGCTATATAGGTAACCCATCCAGGTAAACCATCCAGGCGTACAAACCATACAGGTATACCAACCTAAATTAATTTTACAAATTTGCCTTATCTATTATTTTACAATATATGTTTATATAAAACAATTTTCAGCTATATAAAAATTAATTTCACAATATTGCCTATCCAAATTCATGTGTCCTTATGTAGTGATCAAGTAAACCCAACAACATTATTTTATTTTATTTG
Organism: Leptinotarsa decemlineata; assembly: GCF_000500325.1. NCBI lineage: Eukaryota > Metazoa > Arthropoda > Insecta > Coleoptera > Chrysomelidae > Leptinotarsa > Leptinotarsa decemlineata. The sequence goes on from NW_019289504.1 coordinate 106,853, forward strand.
AACGTGCTATATAGTATGCTCTTTGGTAAAGGTCCGTCATCGTTATTCATAATATTATTGTGTTTACTTATTTCTACACTCTCATAGGCATCTAGTTGCCGGTTCTTGTTAACTCGTCTAACTAATCTTAATGAACTGAAGTCTATGGTTTTGTTGCAAAATATGATGGGCGACTGCTGATTTTTCAGGTCTTCCATATTTTAAGTGTGCTATTTGTTCCTTATATCTTACTTTAATAGATCTTTTTGTCTGTCCATAATATTTTGCATCGCAGTCCTTACATTCAATTTCGTA